>JAUTXW010003465.1:0-59553 GCA_030620095.1 Kuschelorhynchus macadamiae
ATGATTTACTTATTTTACACACGCTTTAAAACTGAAACAAGTATTCTATAATTATTTATTTATTGCCTACAAAATTACAAATGTACTAAAAAAGTAAGCAAAAAAAAATTTTTTAAATTAAAATTCGCTAGCTAATATCCAGGAGCCAGTGGCAAAAGCTCTAAGAATCGGTATAAGGAATGTATAGAAACTTGTGCATGAAAAAAAACATAATGTACTGCTGAAGAAGATTAAGAAATAATGTAGACCAAAAAATCCAAAAGCAAAAGACTTAAGTTACAAAGCAAAAATGGATATTCATAATGCAATTTATGATTTATATACGTCAAAGACTAATATACTCCTTTAGAAACTTTTTAATAATATAGACTAAAAAATATCATCATCACTTAAAAAATCCTCATCTTCTGAGTCGTCCTCAAATGGCGCAATCATCATTGGTGCTATTTCGACATCTAGAACTCGTTCTCGATTCCACCAATCCCATATTAATTTCTCCGTATGTTCCACAAATTTCTTCCAGTACTCCGGTGTAATATAATTTAATGAATCTTGACAAACAATTTGCACTTCATCTGATGTAAGACCATCGTTCACGTGTTTTTCGTAATATGATTTTGCCCCAGCCCATATTAATTCTACTGTATTAAACTGGCAATGGTATAGCGGCAGTCGTAAAACCTCATGTCCATTTTCATGTAATATTTCATCTAAGGTATATATTGTTGGTTTTTTAATAGATTTTGCCATTAAAAGAATTTCTAGTTTCAGCATATTGGGTAAAGGATTTTGTTTTTGTTTTATTATCCAGTCATAAATATCACTTTTCCTCCAGGATGAAGTAGGTTGTTTATTTGAGATTCTTGAATGATAAGATGCATTGTCCAGAATGATTAAAGATGGAGCATCTAAATTTGGAATCAGTTGTTCTTTTAACCACTTTTCAAACAGTTCACAGTTCATATTATCATGGCAGTCCATACTGTTGGATGTTGAAGAAAACAGTAAACTTGCACCTGGGAGAAATCCTGTTGAAGAATCTGCATGCAAAATGATGAACAGTTTTCCGTCCCATATCCCTTTTTTCTCTTGACACTTTTTACCAGAATCGTCCTGCCAAGATTTCGAATCACTTCCATTAGAAAATGTCCAAGTCTCGTCTAAAAATACCACTTTTCTAAATTTTGAAGTAACAATTTCCATGTATTTCTTTAAAAACTGGATACGCTGACTTGCTATATTTGGCAACTCGCATAAAAATCTTCGATTACAGTCCTTTTTATATCGAAAACCCAACATTTTTATTAATTTTGACAACGATTTTAGACCAATTTCCAATATGTCTCGATTTTTTAAAGCTTCTTTTAAAAGTTGAAAGGTTATATTAGTTCTTAATGTGTATAAATCGTAAATTGCATTACGAACGTCTATTTTTACATTGTCACTTAAGTGTTCTGTCTTTGGCTTTTTTCGTGTAAATTTTTTAATCTTCTTCGGTAGTAAATTATGCTTTTTTTCATGCAAAATTTTCTACACAGTCCTTATAAGGATTCCCAGAGCTTTTGTTACTGTCTCCTGGATATTGGCCGGTGAATTTTCGTTTTCGTAATATTTTATTAGATTTAATACCATTTTTTTCACTTGTGGATGCAAAAAACTCGAAAATTGTTTTCTATTATTCATTTTGTCACTGACTTGTCAATATGACTTTGAAGTAACATCGCTCAGAGATTTTTGCAACTGCTGGTATTTATATGTTTATCCTCTTTTTTCATATGAAAAATATCATAGGTCTAACTAATTCATCTTCCGGATTTTATGCGGAGGATATGATTACAGGTAATAAAAGAAAAACACGCTTAAAAAGTTTGTCGTTGATAAATCGTATGACCGGCACGATAATACTGCTTTTGACTATATACATATCTCTTTATACATATTTGACATAAAAATATACATTTACATACATTAAATTATTTTATAATACTGAGATTTAGGTGCCTTAATTTGAAGTCAGAACAAAGTAAACAAAAATAAACGAGCTTGGGTATACGTTTTATGCATACTTATTTGGCAGATATTTTTTTCTTTGTCATACTTACTTGCAGTACATATACTTTAATAATTGCAACAAAACACATACGATTTTATGAATGTTTTTTCATTCAGAAACGAGATGTAGGGTGTCTCTTGTTTTTATGTCTATAATAGTGTACCTAAATCCAATCTATTGTAAATTTACAATGTCGTGATTTTATTTTATATTTACGCCTGATATCTGAAAATCGCCGATGAAGTAACCGTTGTAATTATGTGCAGATTTTATTCATATCCATCTTACTTCTACTGAATACAAAATAGACAACCTTGCATTTCCAATACGACGATGGGAAGCAATCTTCAGTAAAGTCTGCTAGAATATAGTACGAAAATTATAGGAATGCTTTTAATAACACTTATTTATTACTGTTAAATATATAGCGGTTAATACCTTCTGATTATAAAACATGGCGTGGTGAACTACCAGTATATTTCTGTAAATAAAGGAGTATCAGATTAAAACTGGAATATATATATTGAAGGAAATTATCTCCTTATCTGCCGTTGAATCTATTTTTGAATAATTTTATTTTTACATAAAATATTTCATATCTAACGAGCTGATGATAATCGTTTTTATTGAAAAAACATTATTTAAAAAAAAATATTTAATTTAGAAATAAAACACTATTAATTAAAATATATTTTTTTGTTTTTAAAACATAAAAACCCAATATTTTGTCAACATTTTTATTATTGTTAATTGGGAAATTAAACAGGATTTAAAAAATAATGTTTTACTGCCATTATAACGAGAATAAAAAAACCTTTACTAAAAAAAATAAAACATTCTGTTTAGCCAGTTTGTACAAGAACTACAGACGATTCAGTTTTTAAATTTTTTAAATTTCTATTGAATACAAATGACTAACATTTGATATGTTTATTAGCTACCCTAGAAGTACCCTTCCATTTTATCAAAATTCAATAAACACAAGTAAAATTATGAAGAAAATTCGAAAGTTCCATTTGCATATGGTTTTTGTTGTTTTTAAGACATGCATTAAATATAAACATCTGAAAGCGCAGTTTTATTATAAATGTATAGATTAAAAATATTCAAAATAAGTCTAAATGATTATTTTTTGATCCAAAAAATTAACTTATAAATAAATAACAATTTTAATTTTAAAATTACTCTTGATATGGTATATTATTTCTTTAGTTTCTTCAATGAGAAATCTTGCTGTTATTTTAAATTTAAATTTTAACAACCATATAAAAAACATTTTTGAAAATGTATATATTAAACTAAGAATTTTTACAATTTTAAAGATTTTTTAGATATTAACTAAAGTAAAACTGGTTAATTCTTTAGTTCTAAGTGCTTTACTATGATTTCATTTATCATAAAAGATCAGTTCTAGTTCTACAAGAAACATAAATTATAAATTTTACATATTAATTGGGTCAAATATGCAACTGGACTTATATATGATCATATATCTTTAGTTTTTAATAGATTTAAATTAACTAAATTAGAACTTAGACGCAAAATCCACTTATCTTATTTATACTAAATAATTTTAAATAAATTGCCTCACTATTTATTTGAAAAAAATAAATTTGCAAATAATATTCATGATTTAAATACTAGAAATCAAAATAACTTGGAAATTCCTGTTCATTAAACACAAAAGCATACATCATATTTTAGATATGTAATAATAAGTATGTTTTATATTTTATAATAATATTCCTTATCAAATAAAAAATCTGAAATATGAAACATTCATAAAACATATCAAAAACATTATTAATCGTGAGATAGAATTGAAAGACTTTTTACTTAGTAATCAAAATCCTATATTTTGTGCCAACTCCTAGGTTACCTAGTTTGATTTAATTTCTACGTAGCTAAAATTTAATTGTAATATTTATATTGTTGTTTATATATATATATATATATATATATATATATATATATATATATATATATATATATATATATATATATAATAATAATAAAATTTAATTGTAATATTTGTATTGTTATTATATATATATAATATATATATATATATATATATATATATATATATATATATATATATACACATCTTCCGTCATTCGGAAGCCCGAAATGTCATATTGCACGGGCATTCGAAGACCATTGCGACCTTTGGAAGCCCACCTTCGGGCTTCCTAAATACAAACGTGTACAAAGCTTCCCTACGTTCACACCAAAGTTAAAGAAAACTGTACCTAATTTTTTGCTTGGGCTTCATATTTAGATGTTACTCTCTAAAAACATACGCGTCAGGGTTCACGGCATCGTACTGTAGTTGGGGCTGTAGTCGTTGTGTGTAAATGATATACAACTCTGTATAGGTTCTACGGGTTTGAAAAGCCCAACTAAATACGAGGACTTTAGCCGTACCGGCGACATGGCAGCGTCGTAGAAAATTTGGATTTTAATTTTAATAAGATTAGACATTTGTGTATTATGGTTATGAATTCGAAGTGGGAATTCGTGGCCCGGGCTTCAAAAAAACGCGCGAAAGTGAATTTAGTGAATATTAGTGACATAGAGAAGATAACAAATTGTGGCTAGAATATTTTTATATTAATGAAACGTTCAAAGCGGATTTTAGAACTTGCTTTAGGCACTTGTATGAACGTTAAAAAATGTACAGCGAAATGGTTTTGGTTAATTGTTAAGCGGTAGAGAAAATAATACTAGAATATCTTGCGCTAAAGACAAAATAAATCCTACAAGATCCTCATTTTGATCTTTGACACATTCTTATTAGGTTAATATCATTATCTTTTTAATTAAATTAGCATTCAACTATTTTCTACGGATTAATATTTAGAAAATTTTTTCAGAAAAATATATAAAAGACAATATTAGAAAATGTATTTAAATAGAAAAATATTAAAAAGTGCATTGCACGGCAGTATGTTAAAAACATACACCCCATAAATTTCATACCCCACAAAAACAATGCAAACCAATCAAAAATCAGAACATAACTCAACAAAAATGCATGGAAACAAAAACGACCTTAAAACGTTAAGTATAACTTAAAAAAATAATCCTAGTTTTTTTCTTCAGTGTCAATCCTGTGCTAGGCAATTTGAAAGGTCTGCACAAAAGATCGTAATTGACAGCTAAGTAAAATGTTGCCGTATTTAGTATAGTTAAAAGGAGTTTTATACAGTGAAAAATAAAATATATGAAAAAACTTTGCTGGCCTTTAAAACTGCCACCATAAAAATTGTATTTTTTGTAATTTTAGTGTTTAAAATCTATTTGTTTGTATGTGTTGATAACCCTGTATATCTGACCTAAAGTTTATTACTGTCTAACCTATTTTTTTCTATAAGCACCAATTTTAATCAGAAATAAAAATTTCTTAATGTATACCTACTTAATAAAGTTTTCCATATGTTGCTTACTCTTTTGGACACACTTGGCATATGGTTGTGAAGCATTAGTCCAGCTTGTGCACTAGCAAGAGTATATTCTAAGCATTAACAGGACAAATATATATATATAAAAAATGATTATCTGTTTTTAAGCAGATTTAGCAATGAAACATGAGGCCAGATTTCGAGCTGATATCAAATTGTATTTAGTGTCCAAATTTTGTATTCACTTCGATACAGGGTGTTTTTTTGGTTGGTGACAAAAAATGCAGGACATATTTGGTTCACTTTAGGGCTAGAAGTTCATATTAACATGTGCTTGCAAGGCATTCGTTTTTGAGAGAGGGAGTGTTAATATTTTTGATTTACTGTATGCTGTGAATAATGCCTACAGAGTAGCTATGAAACATTTCAGAACACTTTATAGGGCATTACTTTTTCCCAGGTTGCGACTCCTTTTACCTCACAGAAATTTTTAATACAGTGCCACTAACCATTTTTACTATAAATGAAAAGTCCTTATTTTGTTCTGTAACTTCTTGGTCTTTTACATTAATTTAATTTTTTGAACTGTTTAGAACTTATTAATGGAAATGTATATTTGTGCTTGGTCATGGCACACATGGCTCGTGGAAAATGGGAAAAGGTCAAATTGTAATTTTGCAAATAGGAAAGAAATTTCAATTTGACAAGGTCTAAACCTAAGAAACATGATTTCTTATTTGACTCCAGCCTTGAGAGTTTTCGTACTAAGTGGATGCTGAAAATATTTGTTAGAGGATGGGTGATGTATCCTTGTAGACAAGTCTAAATCATTCATTCATAACTAAGATGGAAGATCTCATTTCACAATATTTGAGGTTTATCTAGTAAATATTACAACCTTTTAGATCTATTTTACATTATAAAAGAGATAAAACATATCTTACCTGAATCTGTATTAAACTATGAATACGTATTTTCAACACATTTAATGCATTTTTTAAATTTTAAAACAAAACCTTCATTAGAATGACGCCATAAATGCACTGATTGGGAACTTGGCAGTTGGTTTTAATGTGTTAGTAACTATATAGACTTAAATAATGTTGCACTATTAAAACTTTACATTTTTTATAGCCTCCCTGTGAGTGGTAAGGTGTCACAACAAAAAATAATAAACATTTTCTTGTATTATATAAACATATTGTTAAAAATAGTACTTGAAAGCAGTTAATACTTTAAATATGTAAATAAACACATTTTTTTAATAAAGTTTTATATCAAAATAATTAGTTTTATTTTCTTTTGTTACTTAGTAATGATTACGACCCTTAAATGTGCAATAATTTTTTAACAGATAAACTATAAGTTCTTAAACATTTATTTTCAGACCAAGGGTTTTTACATATGGAGGTAACCACAATCTATAAACCTTTATATTTTTTCATTAATTGATGATTAATTCAAACGCCACATAAGATCAAATAGTAAAGTACCACAACGAAAACAAAAACATTTTCTTGCATTAATAATCTGATGGATAATCACAATACAATACTTTGAAATATAATACTTAAAATTGTAGTAAATATAATAAAACCATTTTTATCTATTAACGCATAGAAAATATTAGTCTATTACAAAAATGACTTCTTCAGTTTTTCGAATTACCCTATTCACAGTTAAAAATGTTTACTTAATATAATTCTCCATTCATAAAAATAAGTATGATAACTGTTCAGAATAAATAAAAATGCTTGTATTGCTTGAGCATATTGGCAACGCAGCTGGGCTTCGTATAATTCAACAAGTATATACATTTGTACACAGCGGGCTTCTTATTTTCTAAAAACGTAGGTGATTCATAAAGCCTGGAAAATATAATTCGGGGATTCGGGTAGTCTGTGGGCCATACCGGGCTTCATATTAGACATGAGATGTATATATATATATATATATATATATATATATATATATACATAAATTTTAAAACGAATATAGTGTTTTTTTTGTTCTGATCGAGCTATTATATAGCTAAACAATACCTATGTTTTTAGTAAAAAAAAATGTTAAAATCGCCATTTTTCTGTATTAAAGACACATTTGAAAAAATCATACTCCCCAGAAGCCGTTTTAAAAAATCTAATTTGTTTAAAAGTTACTTCAATTTGAATTTGAGAAAATTTTTTAAAAGTTACATTTAAATGTATGTTAGCCTGAAAAATAAAACCTCATCTCTTCGGGCCAAGACAGTATAAATTTAGACCTAATTGTTGCCTGTCAAAAAATAATTATTCGAATTTATTGATAACCAAGATACATTTACACGGAAGTTTCGTCGTAAAGGTACCGCAGCCCATTACGTCCAGAGCATTATAATTATAGTATATTAATCTTGCCGTCAAAAAGGTTAACATATTAATTTCACTAATGAGTATTTATGACACAGTTGTTGTTGATGTCAGCTGTTCTAAAAATATTGTTCTTTTCCTTGACGATATAAATCTTTTTTAATACCATAAAATGCTTTATTTGGCAGTGCAGGTATTTACGGAAATAGGGCGAAAGTGCCAGTTTAAAAACTTTTTAATTTATTTGTGTTGGTAACTAATCAGAGATGGGCAGTAGCGCGTTACTTTTAACGATCGTTACTAACTACAATTTGTGGTAACGGTAACTCGTTTCTTTTAAAAAATAGAAAACATAACTTGCTACTTTAAAAAAATATATAATGATTTCTTTTATTTCATAAAGTAAAAATATGTAGATATAAAGATGTTTTTACGTATTTTTTATTAATTATGATATAACAGGAGTAGTGATAAGCTTTTTGGAAACGGCTCATGCCAATCTCTAAGTAGGGCCATCTCGATCCCCTGACATAAGTCCCATAAAATAAAACAATTTCCCCGTCTCCACATACACGGGATTGATTTCGACGCCAAGTAGAGGAGGCTTAGAATGAGGTACCTCAAGAAGGAATTGATTAAATATTCAGCAAACTAAAAAAAGGTTCCATAATTTTTTAAGTTAAATCAAAGACCAATAACCGTTTGAACAGCCTATCGGTTGCTATGGGTTGCAGTCGCGGATTCTCAGCTCTGGCCGTTAAGAGATGCGAAAATCTATCGATGGGGCACATTCATAGTTGGGATCCATTTAAAGGGAGTATAATCTTTGGTTAAATTCCTTTTCTAAACTCAGTTGCTTCAAAAGAAGAGCCATCTGTCAATAAATACAAAAGTGCTGGAAAAAATAGCCTAAACAAGAGAGAATATACAAGTAAACATTTTGTTGCCACAAAAATATGGAAGCCATTGGCGTACCTATTTGGCACATAAGGCGTATATTTTCACAATGGACAATAGCTACGCAGGGAGTAAATTTTTAATATTTTTGGAAGTCCAAAAAATGCATTAAACGTTTGTGACATCCTCCGAGTTTAAAACAAGAATAGTACAGATAAATGACTCAAATCTATAAAATTACTAACCTCATTAGCGTAGACCTTTTTATTTTCTCGGGAATATAATTTAAAGAAATATTCAATAAAGTTGAAATTTGAAAAATCCACTTCCTTGAGATTATAGAAAATATGCGAAAAGTAGATGAAAGTAATTATAAAGAAACTGTAGTCAAGCTTCTATGGAACAAGATGCTTCAGAAATTATATTTTGAAAAACATAGTCAGAGTGCTCGCTTTGCCAGAAATACAAAAATAAATACTAAAAATTAATAAAACATGTCATTATTTTTTATTTCGTTACATAATCTTGTTTCGATGTTTCATGATTATCTGATACTTTTATTTAGGTCTCAACGTGTTACCAACAGCAACAGTTGCTGGGTAACACGTGTCATCCAAAATAAAAGTATCCGGTAATCCGGTAGTCCTGAAACATCTTGTGGTATAACGTTCGATAATTATAATCAAAGTAAAGCACCGTCGCGCGCTGCTGGTACTTGGATGGGTAACCACTTGGAGAAGACCGTGCTCGGTCTAGAGACGGGCTGGTGACAATAGGTAGTAGTTTCTGTAGAGATTCAATAACGATCGTGAGAGTACTACCGCGTTCTCCATCAAGGCACCGTTAAGTGAAAATGCATGGTTCTGTATTTGCAGAACGCCGACCGAAAAAAGGGCAACCACGGTTTAATGCAACGATGCATTACTTTTAGACCTCAGGCCTTCTATGTTAGTCTAAAAAATAAGGCTCCATCTCATTGGGCCAAGACAGTATAAAGTATACATTTAAACCTATTGTGGCCTGTCAAAAAATAATTTATATTACCAAAGTTTTGAAGTTTCGTCGTAAAGGTACTGCAGCTCATTTCGTCCAGAGCAATACGATTATGGTATATTAATCTTGAAGGTTAACATATTTATTTCACTAATGAATATAAATGACGCGGTTTTTGTGGATGTCAGCTGTTCTTAAAATATTGTTCCTTTTCTTGACGATATAAATCTTTTTTAATACGAGAAAATGCTTTACTTGGCAGTGCAGGTATTTACGGAAATAGGGCAATTTTAAGAGAACTCTTTGTTATACAGGGTATCGGTTTGCAAACTTTTAATTTATTTGTCTTGGTAACTAATCAGAGATTTTATTTGCATTTGTTTCTTACTAGATATAGACTGTCATCGCATCGGTTACTTTTAACGATAGTTTCTATCTTCGTGACTCTTTGGGGTAATGCGTTACTTTTTAAATAGTATATTCTATAACAAGTTTGGAATATGTCGTATTCCGCAAGAGAGAGAGTGATGTTTGTCACTTAAGACAAAGGCGAGGCTACGACTCTGTAGTGAGTGTCAGTAGATATCGCTATTAGTAGATATTCCAAGATTTGGTAGGGAATGATTTATACCGTAACAAGTGATGGAATGGTGGTGGTTCCGTAATTCAAAACGATATCGGCATGTTAATGTTCCATAAGAGTCGTGGAAACAATTGTAACCGTGACATACTCCCTTAAAAAAACTGATAACGTGTAACGGTAAAAAATCTACTTTTGCGTATATTTTTTAATCATAAAATAATATTTCAGTAGGTGTCGTTGCAGTAGGGAGTATGACACTTGGTCGCTTCTAGTTTTAATTAGAAGTATTTTGTTACGTCATGTTGATTTCGTAATAGTTTACCCTTATATAACATTTAATTTTAAAATTTGAAGTCAATTGATTAAGATCTTTTTATGTTAATTTCTTAAAAAAATATTTGGCTACAGTTTTGTTCCGCTATCTTGAATTCGTACCAGAACTTTAACAGTTTATCTCCATGAATTTTAGTTTATCGGACACAAGGTTTTTACACTGTTTTAAGGTACTTTTTACTTCTGTTATCATTTTTGATAACGGATTTTTCTCAATTAAATCGTAAGGACCAGTTTGAATCAAATTATCTACTTTTTCAAAATAATCTATTTTGTCTAGTATAGTTTTTCAGTTCAACAATAAATATTATAAACAACTTGAAGGAACTGCGATGGGCAATTGCTTATCTCCGTTCCTTGCAAATTTGTTTATGGGTAGATTAGAAACCCAAATCAAAAAAGAAATCAAGGATTTCCCAAGGGTGTGGTATAGATACTTAGACCATATATTTGCTATTTTTGATACTAAAACAAAAAATTTGGACACTTTCTTAGCAACATTATAAATAATAAATATCCTTCCATTAATTTTACGTACGAAAAGAAGGACTATGGGTTGCAGTCGCGGATTCTCAGCTCTGGCCGTTAAGAGATGCGAAAATCTATCGATGGGGCACATTCATAGTTGGGATCCATTTAAAGGGAGTATAATCTTTGGTTAAATTCCTTTTCTAAACTCAGTTGCTTCAAAAGAAGAGCCATCTGTCAATAAATACAAAAGTGCTGGAAAAAATAGCCTAAACAAGAGAGAATATACAAGTAAACATTTTGTTGCCACAAAAATATGGAAGCCATTGGCGTACCTATTTGGCACATAAGGCGTATATTTTCACAATGGACAATAGCTACGCAGGGAGTAAATTTTTAATATTTTTGGAAGTCCAAAAAATGCATTAAACGTTTGTGACATCCTCCGAGTTTAAAACAAGAATAGTACAGATAAATGACTCAAATCTATAAAATTACTAACCTCATTAGCGTAGACCTTTTTATTTTCTCGGGAATATAATTTAAAGAAATATTCAATAAAGTTGAAATTTGAAAAATCCACTTCCTTGAGATTATAGAAAATATGCGAAAAGTAGATGAAAGTAATTATAAAGAAACTGTAGTCAAGCTTCTATGGAACAAGATGCTTCAGAAATTATATTTTGAAAAACATAGTCAGAGTGCTCGCTTTGCCAGAAATACAAAAATAAATACTAAAAATTAATAAAACATGTCATTATTTTTTATTTCGTTACATAATCTTGTTAGAAGTTTCATGATTATCTGATACTTTTATTTAGGTCTCAACGTGTTACCAACAGCAACAGTTGCTGGGTAACACGTGTCATCCAAAATAAAAGTATCCGGTAATCCGGTAGTCCTGAAACATCTTGTGGTATAACGTTCGATAATTATAATCAAAGTAAAGCACCGTCGCGCGCTGCTGGTACTTGGATGGGTAACCACTTGGAGAAGACCGTGCTCGGTCTAGAGACGGGCTGGTGACAATAGGTAGTAGTTTCTGTAGAGATTCAATTTTAGTTTCCATCAAGGCACCGTTAAGTGAAAATGCATGGTTCTGTATTTGCAGAACGCCACCGAAAAAAGGGCAACCACGGTTTAATGCAACGATGCATTACTTTTTAGGCCTTCTATGTTAGTCTAAAAAATAATTCCATTCATTGGGCCAAGACAGTATAAAGTATACATTTAAACCTATTGTGGCCTGTCAAAAAATAATTTATATTACCAAAGTTTTGAAGTTTCGTCGTAAAGGTACTGCAGCTCATTTTCCAGAGCAATACGATTATGGTATATTAATCTTGAAGGTTAACATATTTATTTCACTAATGAATATAAATGACGCGGTTTTTGTGGATGTCAGCTGTTCTTAAAATATTGTTCCTTTTCTTGACGATATAAATCTTTTTTAATACGAGAAAATGCTTTACTTGGCAGTGCAGGTATTTACGGAAATAGGGCAATTTTAAGAGAACTCTTTGTTATACAGGGTATCGGTTTGCAAACTTTTAATTTATTTGTCTTGGTAACTAATCAGAGATTTTATTTGCATTTGTTTCTTACTAGATATAGACTGTCATCGCATCGGTTACTTTTAACGATAGTTTCTATCTTCGTGACTCTTTGGGGTAATGCGTTACTTTTTAAATAGTATATTCTATAACAAGTTTGGAATATATTCCGCAAGAGAGAGAGTGATGTTTGTCACTTAAGACAAAGGCGAGGCTACGACTCTGTAGTGAGTGTCAGTAGATATCGCTATTAGTAGATATTCCAAGATTTGGTAGGGAATGATTTATACCGTAACAAGTGATGGAATGGTGGTGGTTCCGTAATTCAAAACGATATCGGCATGTTAATGTTCCATAAGAGTCGTGGAAACAATTTTGACATACTCCCTTAAAAAAACTGATAACGTGTAACGGTAAAAAATCTACTTTTGCGTATATTTTTTAATCATAAAATAATATTTCAGTAGGTGTCGTTGCAGTAAGTATGACACTTGGTCGCTTCTAGTTTTAATTAGAAGTATTTTGTTACGTCATGTTGATTTCGTAATAGTTTACCCTTATATAACATTTAATTTTAAAATTTGAAGTCAATTGATTAAGATCTTTTTATGTTAATTTCTTAAAAAAATATTTGGCTACAGTTTTGTTCCGCTATCTTGAATTCGTACCAGAACTTTAACAGTTTATCTCCATGAATTTTAGTTTATCGGACACAAGGTTTTTACACTGTTTTAAGGTACTTTTTACTTCTGTTATCATTTTTGATAACGGATTTTTCTCAATTAAATCGTAAGGACCAGTTTGAATCAAATTATCTACTTTTTCAAAATAATCTATTTTGTCTAGTATAGTTTTTCAGTTCAACAATAAATATTATAAACAACTTGAAGGAACTGCGATGGGCAATTGCTTATCTCCGTTCCTTGCAAATTTGTTTATGGGTAGATTAGAAACCCAAATCAAAAAAGAAATCAAGGATTTCCCAAGGGTGTGGTATAGATACTTAGACCATATATTTGCTATTTTTGATACTAAAACAAAAAATTTCCTTCCATTAATTTTACGTACGAAAAGAAGGACAATGGGCAATTACCTTTTCTCGACACGTTAGTTATTAGAAAAAACGATAAATAGAATAGAATTTGATATTTATAGGAAATTTACTAATACTGATAGGAATATAACAGGGGCGTGGTGTGAAATTTTAAGAAAGGGAAGCAATTTTTAGAAACTTACCTATTTGTAATGTAATTCGATTCTTCGATCATTTTTTGCAAATTCGTCAATAACGTCATCATAAAAACGTCGATGTTCCAACATATTTTGGAGAAGTTTAGTTTCAGTGGACAACAGCGATGTATGCGAAAGTCTCTCCTGCCCCGTTGAATTTCTCACGAATTTTTTATACGTTTAAGTGTTGAAAAATTGCGTTCTACTGATGAACTTGTGGCAGGTACTGTCAATACTAATTGACACAATTTCGACACTTCGGTGTAGGCATTTTCCAGCTCCTTGTCTTTTAAAAATTGCATTAGTTCCTTAGCGTTATTTTTTGCGCTAATGGCATCAGTTTCGTAAATCACTTTTAGTTCAGACCGCAGTAACACTCGGTCGAAGAACTGGCCATAATGAAGAAGAAGAGATTTAAAGGCATCTTCTGGAAAAGTTTTTCCTTTAAATGCATCAAAATTGCAGGGCTCGAGAAATTTAAAATCATTTAAACCGTTAAATCTATAGTTTATTTGTTGATGAATTTGATAGATTATTTCATAAAAGAGGCGTCTGTATGATGTTTGAACATCTCCCACCTTGTCTGTTCGAAGACGCTTGGCTTGTGGCTCTACATGTAACGTCATCGTTTTCTCCCAAAATAGGTCAAAGTCACCTCTTTTTTGGCTTAACGTGGACTTAAAATCATTCACTTTTTTTAGGCAAAAAGCAATATCATTTGTTTCAATTTTTAATACATCAAAAACATTGTCCGAGAATGAAAATATTTCTGAAAATATTTTCAACAAAAAATTAAACTTAAAATCTCGTTTCAAACACTCCAAAAACCCCCTGGAACTATTTATTGCTTCTGAGTCCCACGTTTCATTATTTTCTATTATATTTTCAAATAGTTCAATCAGTGATTCACGATTTTCAGAGACTGTTAACACAAGTCTTCCGTTATAGTTCCACCTAGTAGCAGCTACTTTGAGCAATCGTTTGTGGACAATGGAGTCCAAAGTTTATGTACGTTTTGTTGACTTGGAAAAAAAGCAGCCATGCCACTTAAAGTAACGAAAAATACTTTACAATCCTTAACGTGATTGATGGACTGGGATAAAACTAAATTTAATTTATGAGCAAAACTATGGACAGACACAGCACTTGGGAAAGTTTATCGAACTTTAGCTTCCAGGCTCCCTAACTGTCCTGCCATCACTGCAGCTCCATCATAGCTTTGAGCAACTAATTTTTTTCTCTCCATTAATTTATTTAGTAACGTTATAAACTATGGTATATAATGCATCTGCTGTACGATTTTCGGACACATTCTTAAAACCTAAAAATCGCTCTTGAATACTTCCGTCTGTTTTAACGTAGTGTATTACTATAGATAATTGGCTAAAATTAGTGATATCGGTTGTTTCGTCCAGAACAATAGCAATAAACCGCTCCTCGCCAATCTCCTGCTTAATTCTTTTTAGAATAATGGTTGCAACAGTGGAAATTAAATCATTCTGGATTCGATTCGACGTTCCGCGAAAAACGCTAGAATGCTCTAAATAATTTTTTAAGCAATCATCATATTTAGCCATTAAACTAAGTAAATCTTGAAAATTTCCTCTATTTGAAGAAACCCTTGTTTCGTCATGACCTCTAAATCCCAATTCATGCTGTCCGAGAAAACAAACAACATCCATAAGTCTTCTTAATATTTGCCTATTTTTATCGACTAGTTCATTGTGTTGGCGGTGACTAATTTCCAACTGTTTATTAAGGGCGTATTCAATTCTGGTTTTGCCTAAGACTTTTTCTTTTATGACGGCCTGCAAATGCCCTTTGGACATAATGTGTCTTTTTACAGCTTTATGGAAATTTTTTAAATCGGAAAAACCAGTTTTATTCCAGAGACCTTTTTCATTTTCAAAAAGTAAACATGGCCAACAAAATAATTTACTTATATTTCCACACCCTATTAGCCATTTAAATTGTTTGTATTGTTTTTCCGGATAAAAATGTCTAATACAGTTTTTCATTTGTGTGATTCACACATTCACACACACACACACTCTTCTTACTAAATTCTCCAAAATTTTCAACTTTATTACCGACAGCCGAAGTTGACTGCATTTGCATATCCACGTCCGTATTATTGTCTTCCATATTGCACCATGCACAACGCGACGACGTATTACACAACACACGGATAGCCGTTCAAAGAACCTAATTCAACGATAGCTTCCGCCCCCACTTAAAGCACGCGACTGAAATGCAAAAATTGCCAACAGCCGGTGGAAAGTTCAATATCCGCTGGCTCGATTCACAGGAAACCGAGCATACAGGACTTGGCTGCAGAGAAGCTAGCGGCCCGCATAGGTTCTATTCGATTTTCTATTGCTCGGCTCGGTCAGAGTCAAGGCCGCATTTATTATGGGCTTGATAATTAAGATAATATTTTAGCATTTGTAATATAAACTAAATTAATGGTTTCCTATTTCAAAAATTACATTTTAGAAGATGTTTTGTAATTTTTTTCCTATTCCCTAAAGTCCCCTCTATTGCTTACTTGACAACGGTGCAGTGGGATGCATTCAAGTGTGACTACATTTACCTATAAATAGTCTTGGTTAGGATAAGTTATTTTAGTTTATATCATCTGCTGATGATGCTAACTTGGCTAGCGAAACGCGCGTCCAGAACGTAACAAGTTGTGGTGTAGTGTATTTATTGCATTTTAATCTAATAAGTAGTGTTTTCAAGCCGTTTTATTTTAATATTTTCAAAGGCCGTCATTTTGTTTCGCTATCTCATATTCGTATCAAAATGTTACCAGTTCATTCCTATGTAAAAGCTGAGAAGATGATTTTTCATGATAACAAATATTATAATTAGTCGCCATTTCGTTCCGTCATCAAGAATTAGTACCACAGTTTTTCTAGTTAATCTGTAAACTACTATTATTATGGCACACAATTTAAAACATATTTTTTTGCATTTAGAGACTCTAAAACGTGAAGATATGTAAAAACTGAGAGGGCGATTTTTCACGATTAGGTACATGGCACACACTTTGAAATCAAGCCCTTAAGTAGTTTTTCAGGGTCAGTTTTTAAATATTTTACTAAGCCGTCATTTTGTTCAGCCATCTTGGATTCGTAACCAAAATTTTACCAGAGTTCTTAGCGACCTGGAAAACCTGGAAAAACCTGGAAGTCAGGTAATTCGGAAATTCGATTAATAATCAGGGAAAGTCAGGAAATTTACAAAAAATCAAGTCAGGGTATTTTATACTAAACCTGAAAAAATAATAAAGTTAATATTTCCACCAGCGTTGCTTGATTGCATTTACAGTTTATATAACTATAATTATAACATCCCCCTTATATTCAAACTTGCCCGCCGGCGCCATTCACAATAACAGTAACTCGAACGACTAGAAAATCGGCTTAAGTAGTGTGACTTTCTAGTGGGAACATATTATGTTTTAAAAGATTCACCTGCCAGGAGAGCTAGGCTCTTAACAACTGTGACAAATTCTCCTATAAATTTTGTAAAATTAGATGGGTAGAAAATGTTCGAGTCTGTAAAAGGGCTTTGGACATTTTATCTCCCCTTAAAATTTGGATGGAAGATAAAGTTACTAAGCTCCATCAAATGTTTCAGTTACTAAGACAATAAAGGCTTTAAAAGATACATTTTTAAGACCAAGACTTACATTTTTCCACACATTTCCGCCATTTAAGATCCATTTTTTAAAAAACATCAGAGTGATAAACCTATGGTTCCTTTTTTATGATAATCTATTACAAATACTAAACGAATTAATCAAAAAAAAATTTAAAAACACAAGTTTATAAGGTCTCCAACAAATTTTAAAATTAAATTTTGATAATAAAGATTTTCTTTTACCAGCTAATAAGACTGATGTTGGTTTTGCCTTTAAAAAAGCATAAAAAGACCTAAGTGATCCTTATTATTTTGTCGGAATGTCTGACACTTTTGATCAATCAAATAAAGAAGTTAATAGTACGTTGTTTTCTTAAATATAAGTTTATTAAATATGTAACATGCTTAAAATCAAACATCATTTTTGATCAAGGAGTTTCACAGAGCCTCAAATAAGCATATTTGTACGAAAAAGAAATAATTTCCGCTGAAAAAAGTGGTCAACGGTATAGCCAGCATCTAATAAATACCGAATTTATAAAATTTTGCAAAACATATAATCATTGAATTGGATACATTTTTCTACAATTTCTTTGGACAAAATGACTACTTTAAAAATTGTGGCATGTTTAATTTTGATCCTTTCTCGTGGAAACGCCACCGTTGAGTCGGGGTTTTCCATAAATAGAAATACTTTATTTGAAAGTCTGTTGGAAGAGTCCATTATCTGCCAAAGACAAGTATATGTAGTATGTGTTAAAAATATTTACAAAACTTATCAAGATGCCCTTGACAACCAAAATCTCCGAAAAGGGAAAGAAAAAGAAATTGATTTCGAAAAAAAAAGAGCCGAAAGTGAACTTTATCACTTAGATAATAAAAATAAAAAACTGAAAAGAGAGCAGCATCCATGGAACTGGAAATATCGGAACTGCGACGAAAAATTTAAAATACTTATTTCTATTTTTTGTATTAATCCTTTTAAATTTAATTTTTAATAATGACATGTCCCAAGTATATATTAATTTTTTGTTTGTAAATGCTTTGCATAACTGCATTTTTTTACTTAATTTTAAATATAACAGAATATCTTTTTAAAATATATACCTCTTCCATTTAAAGTAACCCTGCTTGTTCTATTACTATAGCATTTTCTTTAATATTTTATATTTCTTATACAATTACATTTAAGTTTAGTTCTCTTAGTTTTGTTGACTTTTTATAAGAAACATAAATCCTCAAAATATAACCTGAAATTTCCGTGAAATTGTCAGGGAAAACCTGGAAGAGTCAGGGAATTTGATAATTCAAAATTGCTAAGAAACCTGTTACCAGTTGATTTCTGCATAATACTTGATTTTTGTTTCAAATTGAGATAAATTGGATAGTAGTTTAATAACTTTTTTAACATTTCATTAGACCGCCATTTGGTTTTGCCTTATTGAATTTTTTCCAAAATATTATCAGGTCATCCCCATATGACACTTAATTTTTTAAAATTTGAGGTCAATCGGGTAAGTAGTTTTTTAGCTATGCCTCGAAGAGACAGACCTACCGATAGACAGACAGACAGAGAGGAATTGAGAAAACATGTTTTTCTGGATCTAGGGACCCTGAAACGTAAAGATCTGAAAAAAGTCTCGGAGGGTGATTTTTTCACGATTAGAATACTTCACTTTTACGAAGGAACTAAAAATGAATAATTTTGCATTTGGAAAACGCAGAATTCCTTCTATGACACGCGGTATATCAAAAATTAGCCGCACATTTGAGGCTACGAGGCCAGGAAATATTTTGATCAGAAAATCGCAAACTACAGCATATCAAAATTGCAGAAAAATGTACCGAAAACCATTTTTCGTAAGAAATGTCCAATTTACGATAAGAAACTAAAAACACAACAAATTAAATTTCGTCAATGTGTTATTTTAAAAAATCGCCAATATCAGTACCTATGACAAAGAATAAGCCCTTATTACGTGCCAAATAGGTGGTAATATAATTTAACCGCAGTATATATTCCAAATGAATCTTTTAATTTAATCCACAATGTAGAAACCAATCAGCGTTTTATATGTCTTATTACACAATAGTAGCGTGATATATAGTAAAACAAAATTGTTCTACAGGTCGTTAACTGAAACATTAAAACCTTTTACAAAGTTTAAAAAATTCTGAAACGAAATTAACGATAATTCGAAAAAAAGTTAATTAATGTAGAGCCGTTCCGAGAAGGCAAAAAACAAAGAAACGCCAATCAGTGACAAAAACAATAAAATGCCGAACACGTCTCCGAGGAATCTTTTTAACTTGCAGAAGTACTTTCCCTGTATCAATTAGCAACAACTCGCGTTTTCTTCGATCGGAGTTTTTCCAAGATTCCGATATGATGCGGAAGTGATAAACGCACCTGAAACTGTCAATGCATCTGCCTTTCCGACGTTATTTTCAACGAACGGTACACCAAGTCAATACCAAATGCGAATTGTACTTGATAGTACCTGTACTGCTAAAAACGCATAACAGGGTTCTCTAAACAGGTCTCGATCTCTGCGTACAACAGAGTGCAAGGTAATAATTATCCTTTCAACGGTCGGTATGTTTATTGTTTTAAATCTTTTCTCAAACGAAGCGCTGACGTTATAGGATTCGAATCGATAAAAAAAGATTCCGCGTCAAGATTAGGTGTACTGATAAGGCTTTTGCCCTAAGTAGAGCCCAAACTATAAGAAATACAGGGTGGCCCAAGCAAAAGTAACACATTTCGCGACTTAATAGCTTAAGTTTTTTCTTGTCAATGTTGCCAAATTTTCCCATTTATTACTAGGATCGCGGAGAAATAACTATTTTTTGGGACTAAATTACTGTTTTATTTTAAATGGGACACCCTATATATTTGTATAGTCTTGGATAGCCTGACACTTCTTCTTTTCAAAAATACAGAGTTTGGGGATATTTATTTTAAGTTCTTAGATTTTAAAATTAACCTTGTAAATTCTTGCTTTGAACCTAATTTCAAATTACTTTATTGCTACAAATACAATTTAGTAAAATAACAAAAGGTAAAAAGTTTTATTTTCGTGAAGATAAACAAAAACTATAATAATTGTTTAATGTGACCTCCATTAACTTCCACATACCTAGTCAATCTATAGAGGAAATTTCCTTATGAGTTTTGAAACATTTCTTGTGGAATTAATTCTATAACATTTCTTATGTTAATTTTAAGTTCTTTCAAATGTCTTGGTAGAGGATTGTAGCACGCTTCCTTCACATAACCCTGCAGAAAAAAGTCTGAGATCGTTAGATCTGGGGAATATGGAGCCCACGGTATAAGACCTCCTCTGCCTATCCACATATAATAAATATGTCATTAATTATCCCTTTTTTTCAAGTTGCGGATAAAAAAAAAGTTCTAACATAGCGGTGTAGTTAGATCCAAAGAAGGTATTCTCCATAAAAAAAAAAGGTCCGTACACCTTGGTGGACGACACCGCACACCAAATATTTACTTTTGTCGAATTTACTTTCAAATTCGACAAATTCTCCTAGATTTATTTTCCTCTCCCCATATGCGGCAATTATGTTTATTAATCTTTCCGTTTAAATGAAATGTTTCTTGGTCTGATATTATTATTTGCGCATTAGGAAATTGTCTCGTTAAATCTAGAATGGTTTCACATGTGTAGTATCTTTCTTCGTAAGCGTGGGGTATAATTCGTTGAAATGTTTGAATTTTGTATGCCTTAAATTTAATTATCTTTGAAAGTCGCTCTACTTTACTTTTCGACATCATCAATGTGCTGGCTATTTTACGAATAGATATTTTATAATTATTATTACTAAAATTTCCCTTACAGCTAAAACTTCGTTCAGTAACACGTCTGCTCGATTGTCACGTCGCTTGATTCTCTCCAAAGAGCCTGTATCTCTAAACCGTTGAACCCATAACAAAATCGACTTTCTGGATGGTTGATTTTTTTAGTGTACTGTATGAAATCTGCGTCTGGATGTTGTTATTGATTTCGTTTCTGCATATGTGATTACCAAAAATGCTTTTTCAATTTCATTGAACATTTTAAAAATCGAAGAAATTAAAAATCTGACAGCTGCATTTGACAACAAACGTATTTAATGGTCGACAGGACGACGTCTACATACTTCTGTTTCGAAGCACACTTGATAGTTATGGTGTCGCATGACTACGAAGAATGGATAGCGATGGATGACGTCGAAAAGTAGAACGACTTTTAAAGATTATTAAATCTAAGGCATACAAAATTCAAGCATTTCAACGAATTATCCCCACGCTATAAACAAAGAAACACAATACACAATTCTAGATTTAACGAGACAATTTCCTAATGCGTAATTAATAATGCCAGACGAAGCAATATTTCATGTAAACAGAAAGGTTAATTATTATGCAAGAGTTGACAAAGTTAATTTTAAAATCTAAGAACTTAAAATAAATATCCCCAAACTATGTATTTTTGAAAAGAAGAAGTGTCAGGCTATCTAAGGCCATAAAAATATATAGGGTGTCCCATTTTAAATAAAACAGTAATTTAGTCCCAAAAAAATAGGTATTTCTTCGCGATCCTAGGATGAATGGGAAAATTTGGCAACATTAAGAAGAAAAAACTCGGGGCAAATTTTTTTTCGAGGTATTAAGTCGCGACATGTGTTACTTTTCCGTGGAACACCCTGTCTAAAAATTGAAATTTGGATCAAACGTCTAATAGGTCATTATTCATTACACAGGATTATGGCGGATTATGGAAAACTGCAAATATTTTACTAGTTCAGGTAAATTAGAACAAAAAGTAAGATACAGGGTGGCGCATCGAAAACGAAACAGAGGCATTTGTGGGCAACTCATAATTTTTTTTTAAAAACTCTCGGACCCTCGATATTTTGTTTTCGAGGGGGACATTAAATTATCATAAAATCACGTTCATACCTGCAGATCCTTGGGCGGGGATGGAATCACCCCTAAAGTCCTCATTTTAAAGGTCTTTCGATTCCCTTCAAAATTATTAAAATATCATGTACTTTAGTTCAATAGTTAAGAGATTTATGGATGTAAAGCTTAAAGTAGACTTTAATACATCAGATTAGTGGAGATCAATTAAAGCAAGAAATTTGTCAGCAAGTGGTGTAAAAATAACTAATGAGGATACTGATGTTATGTAATGCATTTTTAACTCTTGCGTCACTTACGCAAGTATACGGAGTTCTTTAATTTTAGGGTTTTAAAAACTTGAGTTTAAAAAAACTGCACAATAATAAATAACAAGAATGTACCTACGCGTCACCCAAGTAAATGTTGAAAATGGCCAGCTTCACTCTCCATGCAGTAATAGAGGTTTTGTTTAAAACTTTTTCGCACATTCTGCAATATTTCAAGAGTAATTTAGAGGCACTCATTTACAATTCTTTGTTGCAAATCTTGTAATGAAGTCGGTTGAGTCGCATAGATTTTGCTTTTTAAGTGACCCCATAGAAAGACACCCAGAGGTGATAGATCTGGGGGGTCATTCAATAGAACTTCTTCTTCTAATCCATCGACCTGGAAACGCCTGATCTAAATATTGTCGAACAAATATTGCATAATGTTGCGGGGCACCGTCCTGTTGGAACATCAACCTATCCTCAACGTACCACCGATCATTCTGATTTTCAATTATTGCTGTTAACGCTGGCTCTATGGCGTCTTGTAATAATTGTAAATACATTTCACCTGTCAAATTTCCAGGCCAAAAAAAGGGACCAACTACATAATCGCCAAAAATACCAGCCCAAACATTTAATTTTTGTGGCTGTTGCGTGTGTACCTCATGATAAATTCTGGGATTAGAATCGGACCAATATCGACAGTTATGATGATTTACCATGCCGTTTAAGAAAAAAGAGCATTCATCAGAGAAACAAGTGTCGAATAGAAGGATTTCATCGTTCACCCATAACTCCACAATATTTTAATCATTAAGTTCTTGCACAAGGTGTATTTTGTACAGATGGAAACTATGGACTTTAAGAATTCTTTGGATACTACGTCGATTAACACCAGACACGTTTTCCAATTGGCGGGTACTTTTGTTCCTTGTGGGATTTTAATGTTGCGTTTTTTATTGGCCACTGATCGAGTTTCCCGAAATTTAGCCACAAGTTCCAGAACATATACACTACAATTATACTCTCTGAATCCTGCATTTTGAACGTTAGTGAAATGATATCATTGTTATCCTAAAAAAAAAACTTATGAATATTTATTGCTTTATTGGGTTTGAATTTAGTTTTTTTGAAAATTAAGGAACCAGTTCTTTTGAATCCATATAAATTATTAATAAGAACTATAAATTTTGCTCCACACAACAACACAGTAAAAAACATTTTTAAATAGAGTGTTGAATTTGGTTTTACTTCTATCGTGAATGGAAAGTGTAATCGTGAAAAAATCACCCTCCAAGATTTTTTCAAATCGTCAATGACGTCTGACATCAAAATTCTACGTATAGAATGTATAATAATATAATATATATATATATATATATATATATATATATATATATTATATATATATATATATATATATATATATATATATTTATATATATATATATATATATATATATATATATATATATATATATATATATATATATATATATATATATATATATATATATATATATTTTATATAATATATATATATATATATATATATATATATATTTTTTTTTGATGTGGTTTGTAGAAAATGTGAAAACCTACGACTAATGTTTCTACTAATAATTCTTTAACCAATTACTCAATAGTAAGAAAAGTAGAGCATTATTTTAATGTATTACATACAAGCTAGTCGGGTGTATGTTAACCTGTAATTCAAATTCAAATTCAAATTCAAATTTATTTCATAACCGAATTAATTATAACAAATTTTTATAACAATCTATCATTTGATTAAATATCCAGGAACTATCGACTTGCACTCAGGTTAATTTATATTATTTCTTTACAATAAAATTCTACTTTAAGATACTAAATATAATAATATAAACAAAATAAAAAATAACAATAACGGTAGATATAATACCATTGAAAAAAACTGAACTTATTAATATTATTGAAAATAAGGTTTGGACATCGTTTGCTAGATTGTTTAATATTTACAATTTCCTTAATTACGTTTGGAATGACATTATAAACATTCCTGTTTGCATTCGGTATTGTCAAAAGTTTATTTGTTCTACTTCTAATTTCATATGTATGGTTATTATATGATTTTTAATTTGCGTTCCTATAAATATAGACAAACGTAAACAATATGTACAATGAACGAATATTGAATATGTCCTCCGAATAAAGTAGCGTTGTTGAATATCTTCTTCTTTTTTTATGAATAATTTCTAAAATATAGTTTTGAGTAACATTAAGTTGTTTTAACGAATTCTTGTACAAACCTCCCCACACAATAATACCCTACCTTATCAGAGACTCAACCAATGACTTATAAATACATAGTAAAAGATTCCTGTTCAATATATCCCTCAATAAGTAAAATCTGTAGACGGATTTCCTGATATTTGCTGTTAATTTTACAATATGTTTGTCCCACTTTAAATGTTTATCTATAACTATACCAAGATATTTAGTAGATTTAAATTAAAGAAGAATGGGGATTGTATCGAGCCCAATTTCATTAAATTCTGGACGATTTGCAGATGTTATAGAGAATGCTATGTAGTTAGACTTATCCGTATTTAAGGTAAGTTTGAATGAATCCAGCCAATTCTTTATTTTTTTTAATCCACACTGCGCCCGCCGCACAGTGATTCATTTGAGCAATCTAGCCGATAAAAAGGTATGAAATTCGTATTTCTTATTTTTTACCAAAACCGAAAAAAATCGATGCCCGAATAGTTATCAAAACGTCCTTCATCAATATCTTAACGCGGTCTACTTTTATCAAGCGTGCGTGTGTCTGCAAACAAAACAATAGTAGGCCGTGCGTAATGCTGCCTATTTACGCAGCCGTGGTCATCCATCTTTTTACTAGTGTGTGTCTTTGTGTGTGGAGCAGAAATTACCTTTGCTATTATGGAGACGATACCTCTGGGTAAGTAAATTATTTTAACATACTCATTCTCCATACAGCATTTATGTATTTATAATATGCACGCATTAAACAAACGTGTGCATTTTACGTAAATTTTCGGAAATATTTATTTTTTATTGGGCTAGAACTTTTCAGATCAATCCGGATCAATTCTATTTCTATATGTATAACGTGGATACACTAGCCAGGTATAAAATAATGCTAGATTCGATTGCGGCTGCTTGCGGCTGCTATTCAATTTTAAAGATTTTATTTAGTTGTGCCTATCTGTAGGAATGTAGGTGAGATAGTAATTAAATCTTACAACTGAATTCTGAGCCACTTTCGCTCAGCCGATTTTTCTAAAATTTTGCTTTTACCTTTAGTGCAGGTTATAATACATTATGCATAAGCAATACTGACTTTTTTAAACATTTTCAAAATGGCCGCCGCCACATGATGGCGGATGATGTATGTGTTGTCAACCCCCTTAATATGGGCATGAAATAAAAGGGCTCGAATAGTAGAATCATCACACAAAATTCAATATGGTCGCCGCTCTAAGATGGCGGATTACACTACCAAACCAAATCAAATAAAAGGGCTTGAAGCTTGAATAGTATAGAAAAGCATAAATTCTAAAACGTAAAAAATAAATATATCTAATAAATAAAACAAGGCTTTATATTAAATAGTAAAAAATTTTAAAATTTTTAACGTGTATTTTTCGTCCTCTTTCAGACCTGCGAAATGGCGTTAATCGGCGCATCCTTTACCATATTTGGCGGAGCTCTACCGGGAACTCTGGTGGTGAGGCTATATGTAATCACGTGTTAAACCATATTAATCTGCAAAAGTTTAACGAAGTTGAAATTGGGAGAGTGCGAAAAACTCATATAACTTTCACTGGACATTTATCACAAAAGTGGAAAAAATGTTATCGTTCCAAAAATAAGTTTGAACGCAAAAACAATGCTTGGTTAAATGGTAAAGTGTTGTTTAATTTATCTATACCTGCTAGACCGCAACTGCCTCCAGATCCTGCAGCACCTGTAGGGCGCTTACGAAAAACATTTGTGGAGAGTCCTCTAAAAGAAGAAAAGTTCAGCATTTGATGAATACATCACAAGACGAACTTATCATGGCCATGCAGATGAAGTTAAGACAAGAAGGTAAGCGCGATGCGGCAAAACTTGTGCAACTAGCTTCGGATCCAAAAAATTCACCGGCAAGAGCAACTAGAATAAAGAAAATGATTGAGTCACCCTCCGCTACTCTACCTACAAAGATGTCTAAAGAAAGAGCCCTAGCTTTATTTGTAGACAACAAGTTAACGAAAGAGCAATATATAAACATTCAACAAGTAAGTAAAGAGCATAATGCTAATATCTACCCTGCATATTTTAATCTACTAAAAGCCAAAACTGAATGTTATCCGCAAGAGATTGACATAACTGAAACATCAGGAGAGATTTCACTTCAGTCAGTAATAGACCACACTGTGAATAGGCTTGTTATGGTTCAGAAAGAAGTATTTGAGAGAGTAAAAGATGAAATTAACCGCAATCGAATTCAATTGATTTTTAAGTGGGGCTGTGATGGGACGTCAGGCCATAGCCGTTATAAACAGGTCTTTGAAGACGAACATAGTGACGACTCGTGTTTGTTTGTCATCTCCTGCGTACCAGTTCGGTTAAAAGCACGATCGACGCGAATCAATAATGACATAATAATTTGGCAAAACCCATTGCCATCATCGACGAAGTACTGTCGTCCAATAAAAATTATATTCCATAAGGAGACTGACGATTTTATTAGACAAGAAGTTGAGAAAGTTCGAAATCAAATTGAAAAATTAGTTCCAACAAATGTTGAGATTGAGGGTCTTGAGTATTCTATTCACTCACAATTAATACTCTCCATGATTGACGGGAAAACGTGTAGCTCTATCGCCAAGAAATCCAAGCAAAACTGTCACATATGTGGAGCAACACCCAAGCAGATGAACAATCTGAGCGAAGTAAGAAAACGGCCAATTGACCCCGAATTGTTATCGCTTGGCATATCTAGTTTACATGCCTGGATCAAATGCCTTGAGTTGTTGGTAAATATAGCATATAGGCTAGACATAAAAACATGGCAAATAAAAAAGATGGACAAGGCTATAACGGAAATCAGAAAACGTGAGATTCAAACAAGGTTTCGGCGAGAGATGGGGCTTTTGATTGACATGCCCAAACAGGGTTATGGGTGTACCAATGATGGAAATACCTCCCGAGGATTTTTTTCTGATCCCGAAAAATCTGCCGAAATAACAGGTATAAATATTGATTTAATAAAACGGCTTGGAATCATCCTTCGAACAATTTCTTGTGGATTTTCTGTTAATATAGAAGCATACGAACAGTATTGCTTGGAAACTGCACAACTATATATAGATTTATATCCATGGTATTATATGAAGCAAAGCGTGCACAAAGTTTTACTTCATGGAGGAAGTATCATTAGAGCAGCCGAATTACCAATCGGACATCTCTCCGAGGAAGCGCAGGAGGCTAGAAACAAAGATGCACGAAGATACCGCGAGTTCAATACAAGAAAATTCTCCAGAATACAAACTATGGAAGATTTGCTTCATATGCTTCTTATCTCCTCAGACCCACTCATCAGCAGCCTGCGTAAACGAAAACCTAAACTTAGTGGAATTTTGCCCCCGGAAGTAATGGCCTTGCTAATATTGGATTCATCCATGACTACCGAAGAGAACGAAGAAGATTAATCCACTCTACCAACATATTTATACCTGCTAGTGTTCTTGTTTTCATATATTTATATAATTTTCAATACTGAGGTTTACCTTAGTAAAATTTGTAATATTGTTGTTTAGTTAGTCCCATATCTTCTTAGTTACAGAGATACCTACGATAAAATGTTAAATACAAAATTGGTATATTTTAAAACCATTTTTAATTATACAGGATGTTTCGTACAAAGTATTGGAAATTTTTAATTATGGCACATATCGATTCTGCATACAATTTTTTGAAATCCCTTCTCGTATGTAAATTTAATTATTTTTGCAATATCAACATATTATAAAATCTTAAATTTTCAAAATTTTAACCAAATACATACTTAATTCAAATGATTCAAATTGGAGCAAAATGCCTTGAATTCTCTTATCGTAGTTATATTGGTTTTAATTATCTTTGATATGACAACTTTTGATTTAATCGGAAGTCAAAAATTGCGTTGTTGATGCACTGAGACAAATAATTAAAAAACTGAGATAGGAAACTGCAAGCAATTTAATTAAAACCGTTTAAATTTGACAGATAGGTAAAATGTCCAAAATTTCGCATGTTTTAAATCGATGAATTTAGATTTGATACATTATTCATAACTTATTCCGAAAATTTTATATAGAATCATAATATACATTAATTTACATTTTCACTAATACATCTTTTCAATTAAAAAAACACGGACCCTTGGTTTTATGAAACACGCTGTATTATTGAAAATATTTTTTAAATATGCACCCAATCTTACAACCTTTGTATTAAAATTTTTTTTTGTATCTCTATAAATAAGGAAGATATAACATTTTGTCACGCTCATAGTGAGTCACGTTGTACATTTTTATTTCATGTATTAATTATATATTTTAATGCTATTTTTTGCTACACTTCGTAATTTTACATATTTTAAAGGTTTTAAAAGTCATAAGACGTTATTTCTTGTGTAAATTGTACTATAAAATATTAGCTGGCAAAAGGTTGCTTATCGAAATAATTTTCATCGGCTAGATCGACCCCATGAACCCCTGTGCGCCGTCTTTCTGGTTTGAGCCCATGTTTTTCCAGAAAATATCACAACGGTGTCATCTGCGTACGAAATTAAGGTTCCATCTTTCAAAACGAGGTTTGTAAGGGAGTTAATATAGGTTATAAAAAGAATTGGAATTGGAAACGGTTCCTTGTGGTATTCCTATTTGTATGTCTAATGAATCGCTCTGCCTGTTATTTATTTTAAAATTGTGTTTTCTGTCCCTCAAATAACTCTCAAAGACATCCAACACAATACCTCGTACTCCATACGTGCTGATTATGAGGCACCGTATTAAACGCCTTTGCAAGGTCCTGAAACACCGCCAAGCTCGTCCTGCTGCTGTCTAAACCTTTGTTATTATATTAGCAAATTCATAAACTGCATCACATGTGCTCAAACCACTTGTAAAACCAAATTGTTTTTTTGAGAGAATGTTGTTTGACAGAAGAAAATTTATTAAACGATCTTTTAAACACTCTTCAAATATTTTTGCGAAGTTGTTAATTACACTAATTGGATGGTAGTTACCTATAAATGTTTTGTCTCCTGATTTATATATAGGCGAAACAAGTGTAACCTTAAAATAACTAGGCACTCTCCCAGATTTGAAGCTTAAGTTAATAATATGCATTAAGGGTTTAATTAAAAGTATATGAAATTGTTTAATAAACCGTGATTTAATTGCATCGATGTCAGCTGCACAATTATTTTTTAAAGAGTGTATTTGTTTAATAATTGCATTTTGACTCGCTGGTTTTAGATACATTGAAGATAGATTTGAGTGTTCTAACCGAAAAGGCTGATCAGGATTTTTTATTTCTTTTAACATATTAATACCCACATTAACAAAATAGTTATTACAGAAATTGGCCAGTTCCTTGTTATTTAAAAATAAGGTGTCATTATTTTTTATGTTTAAGTTTTGTTTATTTTTGTTTTTAGGTTTTTGGTTAGTAGCTTCGTTTATTACTTCATAGATTTTCTTAATATTATTCCCGCTATTTTCTTTTTTGGTTTTGTAAAAGTCACACTTACATTTATTAGTTAGTCTATTTAGACGGTTTCTGAAGTCCTTGTATCGTTGTTCATTTACTACATTGTAATTCAGCCTAAGCTGTTTTTTAATTTTTTCCCTTTGTTTAATTGATTTTACAATACCAGATGTTATCCAGGGTTTTATTTTTTTTTACTTCTTTATACCTAATTATTTTGCTTTCTTCTGCGTGTAGAAACAGTAGTAACAGATTCTTTTGTTTACTTAAATTACCAAATTAATTACTAATTATTCTGACAAAGGTTTTTTTTAGATACGGATGTACATTTTTGGAATTAGCACATATTATTACGTTTTTTGATCCTAATGACACCAAATTTCTATTAATGTTGGAATCACAAGAGATTGTCACTATTATTTGCATATTAAAAAAAATTAACGGCGTATTTAACACAAAATAAATCTTCTATAATCTGACATTAAGATTGCAAAAAAATCCTAAAATATTAAATATTTTAAATTTTTACCGTTTACCTTGATATGTATATTGCACATTTCAACTACTGATAAAATATAGTATTTTTAAACGTAAATTATGGAAATTTGCCAAAAGAAATCAATAAATATTTCTGTGTGGCATTAAAAAGAATGAACAATGGGTACTCATTTAAATATTAAAACGATTAAAATGACTGTAGACAGTGCAAAATATTTTTGCACAAAATTATCATAAAATTAATTGGTTGCAATATATAATAATGTCAGTTTTTATTGGAAAATATTACGTTTCATTATTGAAAGTTGAAAACCACCCATGAACAGTCAACGGCTCTCTTTCTATCGAAAGGCAAACTAAATTAAGTTTCATGAATCAATTAAAAATATTGTCTTTTTTTAGATCGAAAACCGCTGGTACTATTACCGTTGAATGAAGGAAAAGGGAAGATGCGCAACCTTATGGGCGAATTCGTAGCACTGCTAATTTCATTCCACTTACGTTTTAGCTGCTGTACGGTGGAGCCGCTGTACGGCAAACGCATAAAACACCCATTCGCAGTCGTTCGGTTCTCGCTGTGATGACCGTCGGCTACGGCGTTGACCGGGAAACGATGAGATTTGTGGAAGACGTGCAATATTATTATCGTTTATTGATCACTCAACGTTATTATTTATTCCAACAAAAATTCTACCGCTTTAGCCGTTAACAAGGCCGTAGCAATTATAGGTCTTGACAATAACAAAAAAACTTTGTGTTATTTTATGATTACAAAATAAAGAAGATTATTTTAGATACGATTAAATCTAATTTTTAATTTACAAATTATTGTTTTTTACCTTTTTTTAAGACAAAATTTACTGTTTACATTATTCTGAACTAGTAAATATGTACAGGGTGTCCCAAAATTGAGCGTTTTTTCAATGTTTTTGACAAATAAAACCCATCATCAGTGCTAATTTACGATGAGGACCGAAACATCGGGTCAAAAATCTAATCACGTCATATTGTCGAGAAAAAAAAAACGGCAATGAGAAATAGAAAGAACATAACTTCCGGAGTAGATCAAAAAAGTGAAATATTTTTGAATTAGTTACTTCTTTTTTGATTCTAATAAAAGAGGTAGTGAGAAATAAGTTTTATATTTTCATTAACACATCTTTGGCTTCAAGTTAACGTAGATAAATGAATTTTTGACTCGACGTGGGCTTTCCGTTCCTCGGCAGTTATTATTAACTAGCATTGATGATGTTTTTTTAGTCCAAAATATCGGAAAAACAAACACATGTTAAAAATATAAAATTGTTGACTATTTAAAAAGCAAAGTTTATGATGAACGTTCGGGGAAATCGTAAAATTAAATAACATATTTTGGTAGAGGGAATATAGTGGCTGTGATGATGTGACATTTATCTGAAAATATCTTTTTAAAAAAACTTGGTAATAAATTAAAACGATTTTCAAATATTTCTTCAAAATATCCTCAATTTCAAAACGGCATTTGATTGAGCACAAAACTGGGCAACTTTGCCACAATGTAAACTTTTCTATATTTCGTATAGCTTCTCCCAATGGTCACCCTAGAAATTGGAATACCCTGTACACACTACACAGTACTTACACTAATTAAAATGAAAAGACAATTTTAACTGAATTTTCAGAAAATATAAAATTATATACCTATTTGACATATTTAACGTATTTCTGTCATTATTATTTAATAGAAAAACAATTAATTTTAAGTTTTTTATTTCTTGTCAAATGATGTCAAAATTTTAGTAGTTGAAATCTATCGAATTTTATATTTTCTGAAAATTCCCTCCATATTGTCTTTGCATTTTAATTAGTGTAAGTACTTTTTAATTGTAAAAAAGTCCTAAATCTTCTGATAATTAGGTTATTATAGAGCCCTAAAGGAGAAATGAGTTATTTCGAAAGCTTGGCTATTAGAAAAAAAATGTATTATAAACTTTTTGGCAGAATCCCCGTTATTTCTTTGTACTATTGGTAGTATACGGCCGTTACCTACAAGCACATGTATTTATCAGGCGTCATAAGTTCATGACCCATCTAATTTATTTTAAAAGCAGTATTAATCAAGAAAAGAAAGTTCCAATACTCAGAGATTCAAAAAAACGTCAAATTCCTGTGAGGTAATATTTGTAAGATTATTAGAACCCTGCGTAGTATATTCTTTATTTCAATTTAATTTTAGCAAGCACATCCCAAAAATAAGATTCAAAATAAAAAACACTTACCTTTACAAAATATAGGAACGGCATTTTTCTTCAGTAATTGTCTTTCGTCACTTGAATACATATCGTGTTTAGAAAGATGATTTTCACATAAATGTTTATTTATTCAACATTGCCACAGTTTCGTACCCATTGACAAAGAATGTCGGGCCTCGCCACGGGGAATTTAAAAAAGCTCACCAATATATATGTATTGTTTCTTTTATTGTTGCATCCAACATAGGCACACTCTATTTTTCTGGCAGACATACTTGCTTTAATTAACTGTTTCACAAGAATGAAACGAACTCTAGTTTCGTAGAGTTAAAAATGCATGATTTTGACTCGAAAACGAGCAACAAAACAATAACCACTATGATGTAAACAATACAGGTAAGCGATTCGTTCATATCCGCCGATTATCCGATCCATCCGCTGTTTCGCTGTAAACGACTGGCAGCCCGCAGCGCGAAGCAAATATCGGACACCTTTCCTGGCGGCGACGATGTCGCCAGCTACATCTCAGACACCTTTTGTGCCACGAATTCGCCCATAAGGTTGCGCATCTTCCTTTTTCCTTCAATCAACGCTATTACGGAGAATGTTGCCTCTTCATCGTCATTACATTATATCAATGGCTCTTTAAGATTTTTATTCTATAAAAGAAAATCGACCTCTCGATGTCAAGTTAAGGTTATAAAGAATACTAAATATTATAATAATTGGTATAGTTTGAAGTTTTCTCAAATATTATATTACCTATTTCGTCACAGAATGGAATTAGAGAAACAATTACTTCGCTGTTGGTTCCTGACTTCCGTTGGGAAAAATAATGTTAATGTTTTTTTTTATTGACGTTGCACCAACGTCAAAATGCCGCAGGCCCAATGATCCATTGCAGTCAAACGACGATCGCGATTTCAGTCTTTTTAGAGCTCATCAGGCTGCCATAGACTAGTGAGCCCCGCGTAGAGTTGAAAGAAATAACTTGAAACTAAAATTCCTTAATATTATTTCTCCCAACGAAAATCAGGAATCAACAGTAAAATTCAATGCAGGTCGTGGTGTTAGCAAGCGGAATAGTTGTTTCTGTGGTGATTCTGAAGTGGTCGAAACAACGGCGGCGTCGTTCTATCGTTGTCTTACGAATTTAGCGGACTCTGAGCCATGAACACGGAGGGTAAAGTTTTGATAAAAGAATTGAAAAAAAAATTACTTCAAGGAACAGAATGGCTATTTTTATTTTATTTGTATTCTATCAAAATAGAAAAAAAATCAAATTAGGTATTTCCAATATTAGACGGTTCTACCTGCTCTTAGTCGAATCTTAACAAAAGGTAAAATTGTAAAAAATACCCCGGTTACCTATTATTTATATTATAAATAACGGGTACCCGCGACTTCGTTCGCGCATATGACTATAATATGTAAAGAGGTACTTAAATCGCCTCATTTGAGTTCCTCTTTATAAACCACGTTTGTTGTTGACCATGGGAAAAACAATCGTAGCTCTAATTAGGGATTGCCCTTGAGCTTTGTTAATTATCATGGAGAAACAAAGCTTTACACGTTTAAACTGAAAAAGATACTCTGACGGAATTAAAGGGATACGTAGTATAAAAACTGTTTCTCCCAGACCAGGGCCAGAAATAATAGTATACTCTATTACATCGTTTTGTAATGTTTTAACCTACAGCCGAGTTCCATTACACAATTTTGGTGGTTTTAAATTTCAAATAAGCATCACTGGTGTCCCCACTTTTAAAGTTGACTCATGAGGAGGGACTCCTGAAGGGTTTAGAGAGTGTAGGAACTCGACAGGATAACATTTTCTTCGTCTATAACTACATCTATTGAGTAGTATGTGGAGCAGTAATTTTTTCCAATAAAGCTAGATTTATTTCATCTGCTGTGCTACTTTTTGGAGTTAATATAGCTCGTTCTTTAAATCAAGGCGCGGTTTTATTTTGACAACTTTCGAGTCCACTATAAACATTTAAGGGGTAGTTTCACCACCCTTGGAAACTGAGTTTCGAAGAATCCCTTCTTATCGAACCTCTGCACTCCAAAATCAAGCTGTTTGCACAAGCTCAGCTTTCTACGGCAAACGTGACCCGATTTTTTTAAAAACCCTGTATGAATTTATAAAAAATCTTAAACTATGTAATAAAATAAAATAAAATAAAAAGCACTCGTGCAACTGTTTTTGCAAATAACTAATTGTTTTTTAAATAAAAACTATAATATTAAAGGGGTGGTTTCAGCCCCTTGGACACCCTGTCTTGGTTTTCAAAATATGTAAAAAAATAAAATATAAAGCATATTATGTTCTAGCGTTTTACGAATAACTAACGGTTTTTTAAATAAAATATATTATAATAGTTAAGGGATGGTTTTTCACTTTGGACATATTGTATGAATTTTTCAAAAATCCTAAATTATGTAAAAAATAAATTAAAAAAGACCTGTTCAAGCGTTTTTTCGAAAAACTAACAGGTTTTTAAATAAAAAAAATTGTATTATTTAAGTGACGGTTTCATCCCTTTCAACACCCTGTATGAATTTTTTAAAAATCTTAAAATATTTAAAAAAAAATAAATTAAAAAACACTTGTTCAAGCGTTTTTCCGAAAAACTGACCCTTTTTTAAATAAAAAATATTGTAGTATTTAAGGGGTGGTCTCACCCCTTAGAATTTGAGTTTTGAAAAATCCCTTCTTATCGAACCTCTACGCCCTAAAAATCAACCTGAATGCCAAAATTCAGCCTTTTACCTCAAGCGGTTTGAGCTGGAGCGTGATGAGTAAGTCAGTCAACTAAGTCTTTTCTATATTAGTATAGATTATTATTGATTATCACAGGCCAACACACATTTTGGTGCCTGCGATTTTTTAATTGTTCCTGGGTAATTTTTGGATGCAGAATGTAAAAAAGTTCTCAGATTTTGTCTATCAGATCTAGTTGTGTATATATTTTACGTTATAATTGTTATAATACATAATATTACTATTGCCAGTTAAAAAAGCAAAGACACATGGATTTTAGAATTTATTACAAAAACTTAATTTACATAATTACATTAGTCACTAATCACATAAAAATTTTCTTTTAGACGACTTTCTAGAATGGAGTTTACTAGAGCAGTCTCGCTGAAGGCTCCAGCAGTAGTCCGCCATCATGTGGCTATCCTATCGTCCTTAATAACGATCTTCCATAGTTTTAATATCCTGATGGAATCTTTCCCCCTGTTCTTCACTACAATCACCTAAGTTTTCTGGAAAACGATCTAGGTGGCTGTGGAGGTAGTGAACTTTTATACTCATGTTACAACTGAGAATATTAAAATTTGAAAGCATAGTTTCCACTAATTCTACGGAATTCTCTGCTTTATGATTGCAAAGGAAATTTTGTACTACTTGAACAAATGAACCCCAAGCGTTAGATTCAGTCTCGTTCATGATGTGGTGAATTGTAGATCTTTAAAAAGTTGCCTTATTTAAGGACCCTCAAATATACCAGCTTTCCGTGCTAATGCCAGGAAATTTACGTGACAAATACCCAAAACATTTTCCATCTCGATTTAAAGCCTTCACAAATTGCTTCATTAGGCCTAGCTTGATATGGGCGGAAGTAAGATTTTTTCTGACAAACAAAAATCTTTTTTGGCTTTTTCGGAACTGAATAAGAATATTTAACTTTAAATTAATTGAAGCAGACATTTAATATAATTACATACCTCAACATGTAGACTAGTCTGTCTACGGAATTTTTCGATACATAATATAAATAATATTATTTAAGCAAGCATAAGAAATCACATCATCTACCTTAAGCCTTCATAGACACATAGTAGTTGTACAAATACTTTCATTTCTTATGCTTGCTTAAATAATATTATTTATATTATGTATCGAAACATTCCGTAGACAGACTAGTCTAAATGTTGAGGTATGTAATTATATCAAATATCTGCTTCAATTAATTTAAAGTTAAATATTCTTATTCAGTTGCGAAAAAGCCAAAAAAGATTTTTGTTTGTCAATCTAAACGCAACAAATAATCTGAACACATTTAAAAATAAGATTTTTTCTCTTGTAGCCAAAGGTTCGTTGATCACGTTTTGTTTTCCGTGAATCATGAGATCTCTTGAAGGCCAATTTTTGTTAACCCAGTGCTCATTTTTAGCTCTGCTGTCCCAAAGGCACAAAAACAAGGATATTTTGTATAACCACTCTGCTGTCCAAGGAGGAAGTTAACCATTTTTAAATCAACACAAATTACCCACTGATGTTCTTCGTATTTAATTTTTCTCAAAACTAATGCAATTGTTTCATATTCTTCCTTCGTGGTAGTAGAATGACCAATAGGAATTGAGCCATATTTGTTACCGTTATGTAAAAGAACACATTTTAAACTACGTTTTGAACTGTCAATAAAAACCCATTATTTCTAAGAGCCTTTTTATATTGTTACAGAATACCAAGTCATTTTCCTGAGCGAAAAAAGGCAGCAGATCCTTATCTCTTTTACGATAAAATGTAATATTAGTACCTGGACAAAGTAGATTTGTTTCTTTTAATCTGGATGCAAATAATTCAGCGGATTCCTTTGAGAGATTCAGGTCTCTTATAAGATCGTTTAGTTCTTCTTGATTGAAACACTGCGGAGTTGCTAAATCTGCTTCAAATTCGCTGTCGTTTTCTGATTGAATTCTTTGAACTTTGTCAGACGTTGATGTTTCTGCATCATCTTCTGTCAGTTCGGGTAGACTGCTGAATGATGGAACGGGTATTTCTTCCGAATGCGCTACAGGCCTTCTTGCAGAATCTAGATCAGGATATGTCCATTTGTCTCTATTGTTTCTATTTATGCCTTTAATATTAACGAGACAAAGTAGCAGTCGTCATGATGGTTTCGCGGGTCTCTCCAAACCATTGGTACACCAAACTTTAGGCACTTCCTCTTTCCAATTGTCCACTGTCGCAAATGTTCAACACGTGTTTTACATATGAAATGTGGGGCTCAAGATTTATCTTGATCTCCTAAATGAACGCCAAAATAGGCAAGATAAGCTCTTTCCACAACAAGAAACAACAAAAACTCAGTAATATACTAAATCAAGTACAGCCAAGCAGCTATAGAAGGATCGGGTCATAGGCAATTACAGGTATAAAAGTAATTAAGAGCAGTGTATTGAGTAGTATAGGAACATTGGGTCAGGGACAATTCCAGGTATCCATTTGGTTAATTAGATTCTGGGAAATTTCTATTTTGACGATTAAGTACATATTTATCTCTTTATTTGTTGTCCTTTATCAGAAAAAAATATCAATTAACCTGTAACCTGTATCTCAAAAACTAGACCTGATAGAAAAAATCTGATGGCATTTTTGGAATCAGCACATTAAAAACATCTAAAATCAGATGTTAGATTTCCGGCACCAAATTTTTGTTTTCATTTTGTTACCCTGTGTTATTTGTAAATTCCAATATTAGACGGTTCTACCTGTTGTTAGTCGAATCTTTGTAAATTCCAGGGTTATTCTAGATGGCATTACAAGCTTATAATGTGTGTTTGATAAGTATTTGGGAACCTATTATTTTGTATTTGATACAACTTTTGGTAAACCTATCGAATACGTACTTGAAGGTTATAATTGCAGTTCTCCATTTGAACTAAATATTACTTCCCTACTATTTATACAAGTACCCGTACTTAGGTATTAGTTTCTATCCATAAGGTTCAATATTAGCATTACAAAATAACGTTTAGTGAATTACTTCATGGGATATATTCGATTATACAGGGTTGGGGATAAGTTTGCCAGAAACCAATCTTACATTTTTTGAATGGAACACCCTGTATATTGTTTTATTTTCAAACTTTTTTGTTTTTGGTCATTCATCCAATATAAGGTTTGTAGGGTTTATAAAGAATCAATTAAGATTGATAGCTATTTTTCAAAAATAACAGAGGGACATTTGACACCCTGTATTTATTTTTAATGCGTTAGCATAAATCATTTTTTGTATTTTAAAAACTTTCTTCCAACAGCGGTATTATTCTTCAATAACGCCATAGAGGGTAAATAAAAATCCTGGATACAAACTTTCTCGATTAATTTAAATAGAACGCCCCGCTTATTTTAATATTTTTTAGATTCCTGCCTTCTTGGTGTCCTGTCCTAATAGAAGTCAAACACGAGAAGTGCTTTTGAAAGATTATACGACGGTCTGATGAGACGGGAAATGTAGAATACAGGAAAACTGATCGAGCCAAACCTGTTTTAAACTAGTTATGGCAGTTAGGACTTGGATAAGAAAACTTAACAACTAGTTTAAACTAGCTGTTAAGTTGTCCTCCCTAGATTAATTAAAATATAAAAATAAAAAAAATAATAGTAAAAACAATACTAAGCAAACACTAATATTAAATGTTCAAAATGACCACCGGTTTTTTCGACACAACTATTTAAACGATTTTCAAAAAATATAACAGTGTTAAAAAAACTGGAGTTATTGATGTAGAGTAAACCTTTCTTCAAAAAAATGCGGACCGATGACAACATTTCCAACAATTCCACCCCAGATGTTAAGAGACCACCTATTTTCACTAGTTATGTCTATTGACATTTCTATTTTTGTGAAATGTTGCTTCGTCAGTAAATAATACAAAGTTAGTAAATCTTGGCAGTCTCTGAATTTTTTGTTGGGTCCAGTGACAAAAATCTAGTCGCCTGTAATAACCATCATCATACAACTTGTTTTTTTGTAGAATTCGTAGAACAGTGGTTGTACTTACATCTTTTCCCTTGCAACTCTTGTTGAACCAATATGTGGGTCTTTTATAACTTTTGAGTTTACCGCTGACTCTCCTCATTTAAAACAGGTTTAGCTCGATCAGTTTTCGCGTATTCTACATTTCCCGTCTCATCAAACCATTACATAAGTTTTCCAAAAGCGCCCCTGTGTGGTTACCTTCTATCAATATACTTTCGTGATATATTCTTGTCGCTAACTAACAATTTTTTTCACTTGCTTCTAATACGGAAATCATATCGATAATTTCTTGTCTATTAAAATTCATCTTTGCGTCTTACAATAGAAACTGTACTTAGTTTTTATTAAATAACTCAAGCACCAGCGTTACTTGACAATTAAACTTTGTATTTTTGACAGTTTAATTTCATTTGTAAAAATAAGGCCCACTAGATTTTTCTCACAGGGCTCAACAACAAATTCAAAGAGAGATTTGCTGACTTTTTTGTGTTATTTACTGACAAAGCAACATTCTACAAAAATAGAATATAAATATAATTTTCATTATAACGCTACTGAAAAACATTTTACTCGCACAACTAGTCAAAATAGGTGGTCTCTTAACCTCAAAATGTATCTATAATATTTTCAAAAAGTGGCCGTAAATCTTAAGCGACTCTGTATAGACACCCACAATCCCTATATTGGATGAATGGCCAACAAGGGAGAAATCTGAAAATAAATCAATATACAGGGTGCTCCCTTGAAAAAACTGTGAGTTTGGTTTGTGGCTAACTTATCCTCAACTCTGATAATCGAAAATAATTTTAGGTGGTAGCTCTAGCTCTCAGCAGTCCCTACAAATTTCGTATATTTGGTTTTAATTCCCACAATAACCGAGTTATTGGACTTGAACGCACTGTTGTACCACCCTGTATATAAATTCCTGGTTTTAATATTGAACCAAGTTTTAGGCGATATTACGTATTTTTCTGTCTATGCATTAAATAATTAAAATTTTCAGAATTATATTTGAATACGAGTCCATGAACCGAAAGAATGAGCAAATAAGCCGTCATAGGAGCGACAAAAATATTTTAATATCTACCTAATATTTATTCAATTAAATTAAAGTCTATATTTTTGACGGTGTAGTTCTCGAAGCGTACTGTATAACGAATTGGGCTTATTACAATTTTAGTTTTATTTTTTTAATAATACTAAAAGGGCATGAGTGGTCAGCGGCATACCGCGTTATCCGGTAGCTCGGGTGCCCAACACTCGCCTGATATTGACCATTGACCAATACCAATGTCGATATTAGTACAAAATAGGACCGTTGACGGAATAATGTTGCTTAGCAAAATTTGAGTAAAAAATGCTTAAACTAAACTCATAAATTTTCTTAATAAACCGTCACCTGCCCGTTATTATTCAATTTAGACCAGAACATTTTAATCAATTTTTGATAATAATAAATAAATACTTTGACACACAAGGCCTTCTCATTAAGACTCATAAAACTGTCTGAGTAAGCAATATTGCAGACCGGTTCATTTTGTCGGCAGTGATAATAATTGTAAAAAGATCCAAAAAAATCACAGTAATGGTGTGGCCCAACCACACCATCATTACGAGAGTCAGTCAGTAACGTGTTGGCGTCGCATCTTAAATCACAACTTTATATTTTACACACGTACCCTTTTTTACTTGCCTTATCCGGATATAATTTGCTTTTCGTCTTTTGAGAGTGTTTCAGGTCGAGATGAAGACATTTTACCTAACATAATAATATATTTCAAATAGGCATTTCAATTATACTCATGTCTGGGGATTTTGGAGGCTACTACATTCTGCCATCATGTACAATTATCTTAATAAACATAAACTCATTCCCAAATTTGTTTGCAAATGGTACAACGGTCTAAAATTTAATCTCTATATTGTATAGCTGAGATCGTTAAATTAATTGGTGACATATGGTGGGGGTGTCAGATTTTAGAAAATATATTTAATATATTAATTTTATTTAAGTGATACAGTTTATTACGGTTATTTTGTTATATAGGTGGACCGTTAACAAAGTAGCAGATGGTTGGGCGCCGTCTCGCGGTGGCACTCTGTAGATTTATACTGGAAGGCACAGGAGCGCGAAGGCATAATTGTTAAAGCTATTTAATTATACGGCGTACCAATTTACCTATTTTTGCAATGCAATTTAAAAGTATTCATTTGTCAATATGGATATTTCTGTATGCTTTAGAAAAAGAACAAGGTATCACAGATATGAAATATCGAACACATTTTCTGAATAGAGTCTTAATAAAATCTCTGATAAATTAATGGCAGTATCGAGTTTTCCGGATCGTTTTAATAAAGATGAAGCAGAGCTGCATTTAAGTAATATTGCCAAGTTCGTTTTTTGTACAGGGTGTCCGGATTTGGTTGGAAAAGCAGGGTATCTCGCTAATTTTTAAAGATAGAAGCTTGCGGTTTTCACAAACCTGAGCTAATTTTTTTGGGAAACTCATGAAGCCGTAAACAAAATTTTCATAGTCTTCTTCGTTTATGAGATACTGGGCGAAACAGAAAATTTTGCATTTTGGGACCCTCCTCGTATCTCGGTTATCCTTTAACTTAACGCAAAGAGAAAAATTGCTGCTTATGCAGTTTTTTATGCTGGATCCAGTGGCGTAGTCATATTTTTCATTTGAGTTGTTATTTTTTATATATGACCCAAAGTTGTGTTTTTTTTTAAATGGGACACCCTGTATATTTGTCCAGAAATTGATTTGCCCTTTTAAAAGCTTCTCAAAAATATATAATAGTGTGGGTCTATTTTAATAAACAACAACAAAAATCCTATAAATCCCACCAAAAAAGTACCATCTACCTAGATTTATGTAACACAAGAATAAAACAGTAATAAATTATTATGTAACAAGCCTTTCAGCAAAAATCCACTGTCGTATAAGAACTACAGTAACCAAGGAAATCAAAAGAACTGTTCAAACTGATTTCCACTTTGTTCTATGCATGCTTCGCACAATTTTCGTATTCGTTTTAGGGAATTAAGCAAAATAACGGGATGCTTTTGTAAATAGCGAAAATTTTCTCTTATTGCATAAAAATCTTGGACATTATCATAGTGGTCTTTGTAAATTCTATTTTCCAGATATCCCCATAGAAAGAAATCTAAAATCGACAAATCTGGGGACCTAGGGGGCCATCTTATAGGTTCATTTGTTCCGATCAATTGATCGGTAAAATTATTGTCCAGAAATAATCTCGTCATTCCAGAATTGTGTGCAGGAGCACCGTCCTGTTGAAAATAAATTTCGTTAATTTGCGCTAGAGGAACATAGTCAAGTAATTCAGGTATAGCTGCCTCTAAAATTTCTATATAGCGATTGGCTGTTAGATTTCCCTCAAATATATAAAATTTTATGTGTTCCTAATATGAAGCAGGACATATTTAGACCAACCCTGCCCTGCTGTCTTCTGGGAAAAATTTGGTGTTGATTTTCCTGGGACCAGAATCTACTATTGTGCCTATTGATTATACTAGAATTACTGAAATGTGCTTCGTCTGACCATATAACCTTCCTTTCAAAATCTCTAACCATATCGCATCTTTCTCGAAACCAATTGCAGAAGACTACCCGACACTCTGCATCCCCTGGCTGTAAGTGCTGCACGAGCCTAAATTTGTATGGGTGGTATATGTGCTTTTTTAGAATTTCTTGAACTCTAGTTTTTGGAATCCCTAAGCTCTTTTCACTGGCCCTACAAGAGTTTGTAGGGTAAGCTTCTGGATTAGCCAAAACCGTAATTTCCTCAGCTTCCCGATTTTCTTTATTATATGTTTTCGTACGAGGTTTGATAAATGATCCGTGATTAAGTAAATTCTTTTTTATCCGAAAAAAAGTGGATATATTAGGTTGCCTCCTTTCTGGATATCTAAATAAAAATTAAGCAATAGTATTTCAACACACCTAAAAATTAATTATTTACCTGTTAAAATACAAATTAAAAATTTTGTTATATAGGTGGACCGTTAACAAAGTAGCAGATGGTTGGGCGCCGTCTCGCGGTGGCACTCTGTAGATTTATACTGGAAGGCACAGGAGCGCGAAGGCATAATTGTTAAAGCTATTTAATTATACGGCGTACCAATTTACCTATTTTTGCAATGCAATTTAAAAGTATTCATTTGTCAATATGGATATTTCTGTATGCTTTAGAAAAAGAACAAGGTATCACAGATATGAAATATCGAACACATTTTCTGAATAGAGTCTTAATAAAATTTCTGATAAATTAATGGCAGTATCGAGTTTTCCGGATCGTTTTAATAAAGATGAAGTAGAGCTGCATTTAAGTAATATTGCCAAGTTCGTTTTTTGTACAGGGTGTCCGGATTTGGTTGCAAAAGCAGGGTATCTCGCTAATTTTTAAAGATAGAAGCTTGCGGTTTTCACAAACCTGAGCTAATTTTTTGGGAAACTCATGAAGCCGTAAACAAAATTTTCATAGTCTTCTTCGTTTATGAGATACTGGGCGAAACAGAAAATTTTGCATTTTGGGACCCTCCTCGTATCTCGGTTATCCTTTAACTTAACGCAAAGAGAAAAATTGCTGCTTATGCAGTTTTTTATGCTGGATCCAGTGGCGTAGTCATATTTTTCATTTGAGTTGTTATTTTTTATATATGACCCAAAGTTGTGTTTTTTTTTAAATGGGACACCCTGTATATTTGTCCAGAAATTGATTTGCCCTTTTAAAAGCTTCTCAAAAATATATAATAGTGTGGGTCTATTTTAATAAACAACAACAAAAATCCTAATTTTTATAATTATCATCCCAAATTTTGCACTAGGCCATGCAAAACAATGCTGCTTTTTATTTAAAGTCGTTAACAATATCTACATCCTAACAATAAATCAAAATATATATGTAATTAAATCTATTTGTTTATCAAAATATGTATTGATAATTTCGCACCAAAAAAGTACCATCTACCTAGATTTATGTAACACAAGAACAAAACAGTAATAAATTATTATGTAACAAGCCTTTCAGCAAAAATCCACTGTCGTATAAGAACTACAGTAACCAAGGAAATCAAAAGAACTGTTCAAACTGATTTCCACTTTGTTCTATGCATGCTTCGCACAATTTTCGTATTCGTTTTAGGGAATTAAGCAAAATAACGGGATGATTTTGTAAATAGCGAAAATTTTCTCTTATTGCATAAAAATCTTGGACATTATCATAGTGGTCTTTGTAAATTCTATTTTCCAGATATCCCCATAGAAAGAAATCTAAAATCGACAAATCTGGGGACCTAGGGGGCCATCTTATAGGTTCATTTGTTCCGATCCATTGATCGGTAAAATTATTGTCCAGAAATAATCTCGTCATTCCAGAATTGTGTGCAGGAGCACCGTCCTGTTGAAAATAAATTTCGTTAATTTGCGCTAGAGGAACATAGTCAAGTAATTCAGGTATAGCTGCCTCTAAAATTTCTATATAGCGATTGGCTGTTAGATTTCCCTCAAATATATAAAATTTTATGTGTTCCTAATATGAAGCAGGACATATTTAGACCAACCCTGCCCTGCTGTCTTCTGGGAAAAATTTGGTGTTGATTTTCCTGGGACCAGAATCTACTATTGTGCCTATTGATTATACTAGAATTACTGAAATGTGCTTCGTCTGACCATATAACCTTCCTTTCAAAATCTCTAACCATATCGCATCTTTCTCGAAACCAATTGCAGAAGACTACCCGACACTCTGCATCCCCTGGCTGTAAGTGCTGCACGAGCCTAAATTTGTATGGGTGGTATTTGTGCTTTTTTAGAATTTCTTGAACTCTAGTTTTTGGAATCCCTAAGCTCTTTTCACTGGCCCTACAAGAGTTTGTAGGGTAAGCTTCTGGATTAGCCAAAACCGTAATTTCCTCAGCTTCCCGATTTTCTTTATTATATGTTTTCGTACGAGGTTTGATAAATGATCCGTGATTAAGTAAATTCTTTTTTATCCGAAAAAAAGTGGATATATTAGGTTGCCTCCTTTCTGGATATCTAAATAAAAATTAAGCAATAGTATTTCAACACACCTAAAAATTAATTATTTACCTGTTAAAATACATCTCAGAAACCGCTTCAACATTTTCATTACTTAATGTAAAACAAGTTAACATATCGTACTTTTCATAATGTTCGAAAGTTTGGTTTTCTTCCATAATAATACAAATATATTTTTACACAATAAATAAATACAAAAAACTAGCGCTATATTTTATATACGCGTACAAAATTGGGAAATGTCATTTGCTTCCAAGAAAACAAAAGAAAACGGCATCGTTTTGCATGGCCTACTGCAAAATTTGGGATGATAATTATAAAAATTAGGATTTTTTTTTGTTGTTGTTTAGTAAAATAGACCCATACTATTATATATTTTTGAGAAGCTTTTAAAAGGACAAATCAATTTCTGGACAAATATACAGGGTGTCCCATTTAAAAAACCCAACTTTGGGTCATATCTAAAAAATAACAACTCAAATCAAAAATATGACTACGCCACTGGATCCAGCGTAAAAAACTGCATAAGCAGCAATTTTTCCCTTTGCGTTAAGTTAAAGGATACCCGAGATACGAGGGGGGTCCCAAAATGCAAAATTTTCTATTTCGCCCGGTATCTTATAAACGAAGAAGGCTATGAAAATTTTGTTTACGGCTTCATGAGTTTCACAAAAAATTAGCTCAGGTTCGTGAAAACCGCAAGGTTCTATCTTTAAAAATAAGCGAGATACCCTGCTTTTGCAACCAAATCCGGACACCCTGTACGGAAAATTTCAATTAACTAATGTTCATTTTACTTCTGCTGTGATCTCTTAATTGATTTAAATGTGAGGATCAAGTATATTATTATTGTCACAAAATATGTATCTCCTTCGTGTTTTTTGTTAGTCTTGTAGCCTGACGATGCGCCTTAAGCCGAAACCGATTGCGCGATTGCTGATATAATAAAGAATTTTTTATGTAAATCAAACGTTTTCTTCTTCTGTACTTACTACTTGAAAATCACCACCCAAATATCCAAGAAAATTTAAAAAAATATTTTTCGCAAAATTATATTTCGAAAAAATTTGAAGTAAAAAAATGTGTTCCACACCCAACTTATTAAATGTTAAAAGCAGTTCTGTTTTTCTATTATATGCTACTCCAACAGAATCATTTGGACCCCCAGCACCAAATGATTTTTGTGGGGCTATATTTTCTTCAATAGTGTCTTAAAAGTATCAGGTTCCGTTACAATTGAATATAATCTAATTCTATATTACATAGAATCTAATATAATATAGACAAAATATAGCTCTTTAAGAATCTCATGATTGGATGGGTCAAAATCTCTGGCTGGAGTAATGTTTATAGCAAAAATATAAGATTTTTATGTAACATAGGTCCTGATTTCATTTTCATTAATCATTTTAAAGCAGCAATATATTGAAGAAATATGGGCTCCTCAGGAACCAATTGGGGGCGGGGGTCTAAATGTCTGGGCTGGTGTAAAGTTTGATAAAAAACAGAACTATTCCTAACATTTAATAACTCATCTATATACAAATAAAATTTTAAGACACATTATTGTACTATTTGCACACGATTTTGACAAAGAACTTTATATATATGACACAGTTTAAGAGTTATTTAGTAAAATACTCTTCGTTACATATGCAATTTCAGTACAAAAACCTTTAAATATGAATAAAATGATATTAGACTTTTTTGCTCCAATGTTGCTCCCAAATGATACTGAGTATTTAAAAGATAAAATAATGAATAAATACATTTTGAATAGAGCACTCGTTTATTTACACTATAAATTCAAAAATGCACCATATATTGTTTTTAACCTTAAATTAGTAGTTTGTTTAGCCATACTATAGTATGTAGAAAATGTATTTGACGATTATTAATTTACATATATTGGTTACTTACACTTTCATTACGCAAATTCTGCAACTGAATAAATAAACTAAAGATAATTTGTAGCTCATACAACTTTGTTAAACTTAAAAGTATCGAAAAAAAATATAATAAAACAATTCTGAGTTTTTTTTTTACTTATTTATTAACAAGCTTAATATTTATTCATTTGTATAATACAATTTATTGATCGAAGTTTACTCGAATTAATTACATTTTGCTAAGTATACAGTGACCCTCTAAAGTCCGTTCCCCCCCTACTAATTTTTGAGCCAACTCGTATATCGCAACGAAATTTGGAGGGCTTAAACAGGAGATGAAAAGCTATTTTTTTATGAAAAAATGAAAGCTAAAAGTTATAAAATGGCGGCTACGCGCCATCTTGAATTAATATTTTAAATACAACACCCCGCATATTACTCCATTTTCAAAATCTGCTCATTATTCTTAACATTTTTCTCTAATACACTTTATTCCTAAATGTAATTGTTTTCGAAATAATGACGTTTGAAAATTGAAAATCCGGTTTAAAATGAAGTAATGGTTTTAGTGACTTTCGATAAAAAATTCTGCTAACTAAATTTTTTAATTAATTTGTAGTTAAATCTTTTAATGAATTCGACTAATAAGAGGCGTAAAGACAGCATTTTAAGGATAAACAGTACTACTTACCGGAAAATGTTGAAGGTTACGAATTTGTTCTGTAAATTCACAAGGAAAACAAATTAGTTGGTAAAAAAATATTTTATTTATTTTTGAATAACACTTATTTAACCCCAACAATAATTATTTTATCAAGGGTTCGATGTGGCCACCTCCTAAATCTTGACAATAAAGTGCCCTATTATGAATAGCTTCTCTCACGTTGATGAAAGTCTGTTCATCTATTTCTTCACATGCTTTTCTTATTCTGCGTTCCAACTCTTCTATTGTTTGACATTCAGTGGCGTAGATTTTTAACTTCAGATATCCCCAAAGGAAAAAATCTAGAGGGGTAAGATCCGGAGATCTTGGTGGCCATTCTGTACTTCCCCTGCGACCTATCCATCGCCCAGGAAAGATTGTATCGAGAAACTCTCTAGCCATGCGATAGAAATGGGGAGGTGCTCCGTCCTGCTGAAATATGATTTCACGATTTTCAAACTCTTCCTGATTGTTTAACACAATTTGTCTTATTCGAGGTTCAATTTCAGTTTCTAAAAGATTTCTGTAAAGATCTCCTGCAAGATTGCCTCTGATGAAAATCGGTCCAACAACGTGGTTGCCCAAAATACCCGTCCAAACATTAACTATTTCAAGAAACTGGGTATGCCCTTCTCTAAAAATATGCGGATTAGTATCGCTCCAGTATCGTACGTTCTGTTTGTTGACTTTTCCATTAAGGAAAAACGTGCATTCATCTGAGAAACATACACGTTTTAGGAAGGATCGTTCTCCTTCAATTTTTCTTGTTAACCACTCACAAAATTCAACCCTCCGGTCTGGATCATCCTCCGTGAGAGCATGCAGGATTTTCATTTTATAGGGATGAAATTTTTCATTTTTTAGGACTCTTTGGACACTTTTCGAACTTACTTCGCAGGATTCAGCAACTGCAGATGCCGACTGAGTAGAATTAATTACTATTTCAGCAACATTTTCAATTTTTTTTTCTTCTGAAAGAGGTGGTCTTCCTGATCTTGAAGCATCTTTCATCGTACCAATTGCTTGGAGCTTATTTAAAAGTTTGCGGAAATATGACCGCGAAATAGGGTTTTCGGGAAATCTATCGTTAAACATACGGACTGCTAGATGAAAATTTCTTCCAGCTTCTCCAAAAATCAAAACTGCTTCAAATTTATCGTGTAAACTGCGAGCCATGGTCACACTTTTCATAAAATAATTAAGATGCTCAACGGACTATTTGACAGTTAGTTATCAAGATGTTACCGCGACAACGATTTTGTTTCCAACGCAAACTTGATCGTATTTTTGATTGAATTTGAAATGACCAAAATGTCAATTTTCAAACGTCATTATTTCGAAAGCAATTACATTTAGGAATAAAGTGTATTGGAGAAAAATGTTAAGAATAATGAGCAGATTTTGAAAATGGAATAATATGCGGGGTGTTGTATTTAAAATATTAATTCAAGATGGCGCGTAGCCGCCATTTTATAACTTTTAGCTATCATTTTTTCATAAAAAAATAGCTCCAAGCCCTCCAAATTTCGTTGCGATATACGAGTTGGCTCAAAAATTAGTAGAGGGGAAACGGACTTTAGACGGTCACTGTATAATTTCAACAATGGTAGTGTATTGAAATACTTATTTATTGTTTATAAAATATTTTGGCAAATATTAATACAATTTCAAGACTTTTGTAATGGTATTATGTAAAACTGACTCTTACTCGTCAAAGTTTTAATAAATAGCATGCTTATTTTTTAAGCAATACCGGGTCTGTATATTTTATTTAACTAGAAAACTTTTTTATTATTGACTTTAGTAAAAAAAATTACTCTCCATAGAACATTTTGTCGTAAAAATATGACTGATTAAAAAATACAAGTGATTCTATATAGCGAGTACGAAATAGATAAAAAAATAAAATTTTGTATACAAAAAAACTGAAATTAAAATTATTGAAACAGCTTATTAAAGAGCCTGCAAATACAAGTCAAACAGTTTTTTAAACTTTTTTTGTAATAGACGTAGTTTTCGAGAATATAAATGGACCATTAAATTACCTAAAAACTACACAATGTACGAAAACACTTTAAAATACTTTTTAACTTATATCTTTACGTTATCTAATTCGGCTATCTCAAAAATTTAGATGTCACACTTTTTTGTTTTGCCTACTTTGGTGTACGTACTTTTTACGCACCTTGTATATTCACATAAGTAACATAAGTAAATATATACTTTCAAAATGATGATATACATCAGTAGAATATAGTCTAAAAATGTTATGTTAATTTTAATAGTAACAGAATATACTAAAAAAATTTTTCGTATAAAGAGTAAGAAAGAATACTTTATGTATATATGCATGTATAAATATAAAAACCTTTTATCTACTTCCAATTTTTGAAAAAAATGCATTTTAACCAAAAGTAGAACAAAATAAATATTCAAGGTTATTTGTATATTTGTATAAAAATTCTGAGCTGTGGTATGCTCTTTCAAAAATTAATTTAATCTACTAGCTGGTAATACTCTTATTTTTTAAAACAAATAGGGTGGATTCTAAACTAAATAGCCAAGAAACTGTTAAAATTTTTAGTTTTTTAAAATATGTTTTGCTTGAATCGCGGTATTTGGCATTTGCTAAAATTCTAATTGCATACTTTAGTACTACAAATATCGAATCCCAGTCGGTTGAAACACTCCAGTGTAGTATTCCATAGCGCAACGGCTTGCAATGTTTGCAAAATAAATAGTTCTATATATGTCTGTATGAAGATACTTAAACTTTAAAACCCTCAAGCAAAACATGCTCTCGACAGTTTTGTACAAATATTTTTACAGTCAAGCTTTCAATTCAAATTGCTATCGACATAGAAACCTAAGTCTGTTTGCGAAAAGTCAAATATGATGGAAACATCTGCAAAAGGAATCCCCTGGCACTAATATGTTCAAGTTTAAGAAGCAAAATTTCAATATTTAGGCTATCAAAAGCCTGTCTAAAATCGCATGCTACACCCGTAGCACAACCATTATGATCAACGCATTGAAAAACAACGTTCAAAGCCTGTGTTATAGCCAAATTTTAATTTTTACTCCTCAAGAAACCAAAATGAGATCTACTTAAAATGTTAAGAATAAAATTAAGAAGGATGGTATACTTAATTTTCAATTAATTTACCCAATGAAGGAATTAAAGAGATTGGTCACTTTATCACAATATTTTCGAGCCTTTCATTCTGACCTGTTATATTCCAAATATATGTAAAATTTTCAACTTTACTGTTGACTCCTAGACTTCTATTCTATCTAAACGGGTTTTATTCTGTCTCAAGCCTGGTTATCCTTTCGCTTGCTTGGTTAATTTTGGCTCTGATTTTAAACAATATATAAAAACATCAAATCATTAAATCTGGAACTGTGTTTGAGTATTAAGAAGTTTCAACAATTTTACACCATCATTGACTAATATAATTGAAGAAAACTTCAAGGGTTGTGTACACGTGTGGAAGTAATGAAACAAGAAAGTTTGTGTGTCATCTTCAGTGCTACCTGCAAATAAGTACACCGAGTAATATCACCCTTCAATTTTAAAGATTATGAAAAAAGTCTAAAAAATCTAGTAAGAAAAAAGGTTAGTTTAAACGATATACTTACTCGTCAGTAAAACAGGCAGAAAAGGTGCATAGTCAATTATTCAGTGTAATTTCGAACCCTACTTATAACAAAAGAAAAAAAACAAACGCTGACAAACACCTAAATCATATTTTAAAATAGTTTAAGTACTAAAAAAGAAAGCAAAAATGATTAAAGTTCATAATTTATTTAATAATCATTAACTAGGAAACTAATCTAATATTTTTACTAGATGCAGTTATATAAGGCAATTATTAGGAAAACTATAAAGCTAAAATGCTTGCGGCAAAGAGAACTTAGAAAATTAATTAAATTAAGTAATTACCGAAATGTGGATACCGAAGTACCTCAGGGCTCTGCCATATATATATAAATGATCTTTACAAATCAAACCTAAAAGCGAAAATCTTCACCTTTACTGACGTCACATTTGGATATGACTGAAGACCTCAGGCTCATGAAGAAATGGTTTTATTTTAACAAAACGCTATTAAATACAAAATTGACAAAATTTCTAAATTTCACCTTCAAGGGCCAGTGGGCTTTTGAGCATGCAGTAAGTTATCATGGGCTAAACTGTGGGAATATGGATGCATGTGATTGTAATTTCAGTGAACTTTGCTCTGATATACGTTATCTTGGTGTCCATTTTGACACGAACATGTCCTGGAAGGTACAAATAGAAAAAACTAGGAAACAATAAAATATGCTTCACGTCTTCTACCCAAACATGCATTATTACTCCTTTACATTATTTTAGCACACTCATTTTTACCGTATGGAATGTGTGTGGGGTGGCACTTATGAGACAAATCTATTACCATTAAATAAACTGCAGAAGATGTTTCTAAGGGAAACCAATCATGTACCTAGACAGTCGAACACTCTGTCACTTCGAAAGCAGTATGCTTCAAAAATATCGTTGTTTATTATTAAACATAAACATATGTTAGATTTGAGACCTAATATTCAAAATTCTACCAGACTTGGGCAAGAACTAACCCTTAAAGTCGAGTTTTCTGAAAAAAACAAGTATTCAAAAATCTTCCTACATTCTGGGACTACAAATTTTTAACAAATTACCTGCCAGTTTACGAAGTATCTTCATCCAAGATCATATTAGTCTAAATTGCTTGAAGAAAAAAATTAAAAATATATTCATGTCCTCTGATATTGCGGAATTTATATAGACTATTGTAATTTTGGATATCCTATTATAAATCATACTATTTCTATTACTAGTTAAATAGACTAATGTATTATATCTCGTTTAGTTAATAATTAATAATTGTACTGGTTTATTATTTACATATACTAGAATAGCATCATGCGCTCTGTTTTCTGTACCTATAAAACTTTCAGGATGCAAATTGCCTCTGATTGTCCAAGTTAATTATGTAATGTAAAAATGCAAATAAATAAATTAAACAAAAAAAAATGTTTACTAGTCACTAATGCCTCTTTGCAGATCGAGACCTTTGAAGTGCCGTTTTCTGATCAAGAAATTCTTTGAGAACTACTATTTTCTGCTTCAGATTCAGAAAATGATATTAGTTACTAAACAGTATTACAAAACTAAATAAATGAAGCTTTTAATGGTTTAATTTTTCCATTTTTTGTCGGAGCGCCTTTCGAAGAATAAGTAACTAATCAAAAAAAGAATTGCGGTTGGTGTTGGAATTTGTTCTTAATCAACATTCATGTTCGTACTCATTTTCAACAAAACCTTCTTTATCTGTAGATTAATGTCCGCAAAAAGGAGAGGATTGAAATTTTAACAGCTAATGAGTTCGCTGAAATGTACAAGATTACAGCAAAACAACTCCCAAAATATTTCTTTTATTTTCGAAACACTAAATCATTTTGTGCAGGCCCTTAAAGAGTGTGATAAACATTCCAGTCCACGAGAGAGATATTCTTAAATTATGTAATAACATTCAATTTGCGGGCCGTAAAACATATATCTTGGCAGAAAACCAGTTAATATAATTAGCTCTGAAATACTGACATCCAAAATTTTACCCGTAATTAATACCGAAACACTGTCAAAAGACGAAAGGTAAATTATTAACGGACAAGGTAAGTGAAGAATGGTGCGTGTGCGAATTTAGAGTTGCGACTTAAGATGCGGCGCAAACACATTACAGGATGTCTCTGGTACCGGTGGCATGATTGACAGTGGCGGCTCGTCAGGTTTGAGTTGCGAGCAGTATGGTATAACGAAGACATATCAAAAACGCGTATTGTATATATTTTCGTAAAATTTTATATTACTTGGGTGAAAATAAAAGTTATTCAATATCTGAAATAGGGATATGATTTAACAATAAATTTTTTTATAAAATGAAATTGTATTGATCAAATCATACTATTTTTGTAGGTAATGTCGTAATAAGTCATTTAAATGGCTACTGTAATATCGTGATATTCAATGTTGTGATATAGGTAATACAATGATGACCAGGTAATAAAAATTGTTTATAATATTTTATTTATAAAATACATTTTTGTAAAGCTGTTACCACACTAAAGGCTATCACTCTGTATTGTTCTCTTCTAATGTTTCATAGAGGCTGCACATATACAAATCTTCCTCGTCTTTAATGTCATCTTGGCGGGTTGTATGATAAGGAATTAAGCAAAAGAAACACCGCACCAAATTGGCGTCATTTTTCATTTTAACATCATGTGAGAACTTTATTTTACATCTTCTACAAGTCCAATCTTCATCTTTATTAATAGATTTAGAACCTCTTGATTTTAAAGTTGTAGTTGAGACCTCAAACACGCTAGATGTGGAGGTTACCACCGATGATGATGCTGAAGATAATACATCCTGTTCAGAATCAATGTCAAAGACTGTTAGCAAGCGGACTGAAGAGTCACCTTTTCTTTTTCGAGCAATTTTTTGTGCAACTCTGGGAATTTCTAGAATTTCCTCTACATTTCTAAAACATCGAGCGACAGGTGTATCTTGAGTTGGTTCATTAGGGGCCGGCGAATTGGAAGTTGGTGGAATTTGTTCTACATTCGTAGAACATCTAGCCAACAGTGTATCTTGAGTTGGCCTGTTAGGAGTGGGCGGATTGGGAGTTGGTAGAATTTCTACTACATTCATAGAAAAACTAGCCACCGGTGTATCTTGAGTTGGCCTGTTACAAGTGGGCGGATTGAGAGTAAGTGCATCAGGAGGCCGGTCTGTTAAAGCAGATGGTCCCAAAGCTTCTGCTGGAATAGCATGCCGATTAAATGGACTAACTCGTGCTTTTTTAAATGCGTTAGTTATATTTATGGGTGTCATGCTTAATAAGAATGGTTCGGAGAAAATTTTTTTGAATTCATACCTCTTCATATAAAACAGCGAGGAATAAGAAATATTCGAATTAGAGCTATTTATTTTGATGGACAGATAATGTCGTGATAAAAGTGCGTAGGTATTGTCGTGATAAACAAATTAATAACTCGTGTAACAAATTCACTTCAGAACAACGCCCCGAAGACCTAAGCAGCTTATTACGATACCATGTATCCCTTAAGTTTACTAAAAAATGTAAAAAAAAATTGTATCAACAAGTGAATAAAAGAATTTTCGTAGAAAACTGACTGGTAAAACATTTTTTGAAACATCCACAATAAACTGCAGCTCAAGGGCTTCAAAACACTATAAATTATATTAAATTTTATGTAAAATTACTTTAATTACAACAGAACTAACACTACAGCAACCACCCGCAGCGAAATATATCAAGAAAAGTTTTCGGTGGCATACTTTTCTCCACATAGCGCCTAGAATACGGAATTCACGCTTCGCTTTTGTACAACTGGATAGATCGCGACTAGCGTTATCTATTGGACGGGCCAATTAACTGTTTGCAACGGTAGGTATCGTCATTACATTTATTTAAAGATTTATCACGACATTACCTATGTCACGGAATTACCTCACTTCATTTTATGCATATTAAACTTTCATATAATGTAGGTATCAGTTAAGATACAAATTTGCTGTTACGCCAAACTGTTAACAATATTATAAGAATGTTAATAAAATGGCAACATTCACTCCAACAAAAAGATGTTCTAATAATAATAAAACACCATTACCCTAGTATTACTGTACAAGAAATAGTTTTCCGCTGTTTTCAAATTATTGTGGCAGAGAAAGGTAGCAGGTTAAGTGGAACATCCCAAGAAAAATACAAGGAAGACCAGCAAAAATCCTTGATGAAGACACCAAATCTTCAAATAGAAGGAAAGTTCACTCATTTTTTTTAAGAAAATACCCACTCTAGATAAAAATTTTGGTGAATCTTGGCCAAGATGACAATACCTTTTTAATAACTAGAAAATTATTATGGACAAAAATACGAATTTTGCCTGGGAAAGGCATAACCGAAAATTACTTTCACTGGAAAGCGATGAAATTGTTTGCTGGCAACGAAAATACTTGGGAAGTATAAAGCAGTACCGCAGGGTGCAAAAGAAAATTTTCTATCTTGATGAGACGTGGATCATAGTACAAAAAAATGTGACATGAGCTTTCATCGAAGGCCTGTCAAAAGTGCCTTCGGGAAAAGGGAAGAGATTAATAATTGCACATTGGAAGCGAAGAAGGATTTTTAAAAGAAGGTTTGCTAACTTTTCAGTCGTGCCGGACGGGAGATTACCATGAGGACGTGAATTCGGATGTTTTCGCTATTTTGGTAAAATGATAAAATATCTTCCGACTTATTCGATAGTGGTTATGGATATTATCATTCATGGCGCATAGAAAAGAACCTGTGCTGCGCTTACCGCCATATCTTTGCAAACTAAATCGTACAGAACTTATATGGGCGCAAGTCAAAGGATTTTTACGAAGACAAAATACGACATTTAAAATGAAAGATATTAAGCTACTGTTTGATCAAGCCCTTAAGGAAGAGACCCGGAGAACTGGCGAAAAGCAATCCAGTATGTGATTAAACAGGAGGAGGAAATGTGGGATCTTGACAACCTGATCGACCCGACGGTCGACCCTTTAATTATAATGTCAAGAGGTGATGACAGTTCCTCAGATGACGAACGATATAACCTATTGTAATTTAGTTGTATAATAATATATATTAATAATTATTTTATCTATATATATTATTTTTATATTATATATAATTTTGTTAAAATAAAATTTCATTAAGTTTAAATTCTTTTTATAAGTATTCAACAATAGGCAAAACGCATAAATTGACCCAAAACGGGGTGGTACTACCTGCACTTGATGAAAAGATAAAATTTTGAAACACTGGTAGTAGAGCATTGGGCGATAATTGCAAGAGTTAGTTTTTTCGCCCCCCTTTTTTAATAGGAATAATTATATAGTAATTCATATTATAATGAAGAGCGAAAGGGAGATTAGTTTAACACCTGATCAGCTCAACGAGTTTTTTGTGACCATGGCATCGAGTCTCCATAACCAGGTTGGACAAGCAGAACTAGACCCTGTTGAGCTTGTCCAAACAGTACCGCCTGCGCCTGTAAGTTTTTCTATACAGGAAGTCACTTTTAATGAAATGAGAGATGTTATCAATGGTATAAAAAACAAAAAAAAGCAAACATCCGTATGGTTTGACTGTTGTGCTCATCAAAATCATAAAAAATATCATTATAATTCCTTTAACTAAACTTATCAATATGTGCATAGCTGAAGATATATTTCCGTCTACACTTAAACATGCCACAGTAATTCCAATCTTTAAGAAGGGCGATGCAAATGATGCCAGCAACTATAGACCTATTTCCTTGCTCCAAATTATCTCTCCTTTCGAGACTAATCAGTTATTTTCAGATCATCAATTTGGTTTTCGAAAGAATCTTAATACTTCTCTAGGCGTGCTGGATTTGGTAGCAGTCATCAGTGAGGCTTTCGAGAATGGAGAGTATGCATCTAGCAGCTTCTGTGACCTGAGCAAGGCTTTCGACTGCGTCTCACATGAGGTACTCTTACAGAAACTAAAGTGTTACAATGTCAATGAAAACACTGTAAAACTCATTAAGAGCTATCTTTCCAACCGGCATCAGATTGTCCAGGTGACTGGTGTGAAGTCTGCGGAGAGGCAGTTACAGATAGGAGTGCCTCAAGGTTCTCTCTTGTTTCTTATTTATATAAATGACCTTCCCAAGTTTGATGCTTCAGTCCATTTTACCCTCTTTGCTGACGATACAACAGTTACCTGTACTAAGAGGAACTATGCCGAGGCTGGTTCATCGCTAACCGACTCTATGTTAATGCTGCAAAGACTCAGTCGATAGTCTTTTTCGACTCGGGGGATGCCAGAGTCGGAAACTGAGGATAATGTCAAGTTTCTGGGTGTTTATCTTGACTCAGGCCCCCGTTGGGATGCCCATGCTGATTACTGTTGTAAAAAGCTGGCATCCAACATATTTTTATTGCGTGGCCTCGCTGACTGTGTATCACCTAAGGTTTTTGCACTGCAAAGGAGGGCCGTACGAATAGTTGCAGGACTACCATATCGGGCTGATTGTAGGGATGCCTTTATTTACTTAAAAATATTAACATTACCATCCCTTTTCATATTTGAGAATCTTGTTTTTATTAAAAAACACTATGAAGATGTCCACTCCTATAACACACGCAATAGGGGGGATCTTTTTCCAATTTACAGGCGCCTGAAGAGGTGTCAGAATGGCCCAGGATGCTTGGCTGTACAATATTTTAATAGATTGCCGCATTACATTCGGAATCTTCCAGATAGACAATTTAAAACCCAAATTAGATCTATTCTCATCAGTCAGGCCTTCTATAATTGGGACGAGTATTTTAACTATGCTTTTTAAGTGTCTCTTGTTATAGGTGTTATATAATAATGTTTTGTGATAAATATATGTATTTATTGATTATTAAGCAAAAATTTGATATATATATTCTTTAAATTTAGGTTCTATTCAATGTTTTTATATTTTAACTATGTTTATTTTTATTGTAATATTATTGGTACTATTTCATTCAAAACACTTATTTGTGTGACTTTTATAATGACGTATGTAAATACTTAATCGTATTCTAGCATCAATAAACTATTTGTATTTGTATTTGTATTTTATAGCTGTTTTAAGGCATTTAGAAAATATACGTTGTATAAGGGATTCATTTATTCAGAAATATTTTAATTGATAGGCCATCAGTGCTACACGTAGATTTGCTTGTGATGTTATTCATTTATTTCAATAGTTGCATGCTCCAAACTTGGCGAGATACCAGAGGTAATATTTTTGCTTACACTAATAAAATAATCCTTTAGGTCATTTTATCTTGACAAGATCTGAG